>MJUU01043669.1:0-13575 GCA_002080025.1 Modiolus philippinarum | reverse complement strand
GAGAGGTGCACAGTTTGTACCCATGGGAATTCCAATGACCTGTTGATAAACAATGTTGCCAAAACGAACAAAAATGTTGTCAAGCAAAAGATTAAGTGCTTTAATCGTATCATCACACGTCCAGGAGGAATGATTGTTGTAAGTGATATTAGAAAAGAATCCTTGCGTTTTGTTACAACAAATAAACTGCAGTCCAGAAAATTTAAAAGACCATTTAATCAATTGTCCCAATTTAGATTTTATCAGATTATGCGGAAGTGTTGTATAAAGTGTAGAAAAATCATAACTGTCGATAGATGAAACTGGTTTTTGTATTGATTGCAATTTATCTAAAACTTCAATAGAGTTTTTTACACTCCAAAAGTAATTGACACCAGAGTTTTGATAAGTTTTTTCACAATATTTTATAATTAAGTCCTTTATACAAGAAAGTGCACTGGTTAAATGGATGGACAAGTTAGTAGTAGAACAATTACTCGATGCCGAAATAAAACGATGCTTGTACGGGTTTTTGTGAAGCTTAGGAATCCAGTACATAGTAGGCAAGGTGTTATCTTTAGGTGGAACTTTGAGCATTTCTGTGTCCTTGTAATGTTGTTTGGTGAGAGTTTGTTCATCACAATTGGTGCGTTTGAAAGTATTAGACTTGTCCAATTCGTTTTGTTGGACATCGATGTAGTATTTCTTTCAAATGATTGAAACGTTGTTAGAAGCTTTGTCAACTGGTATTGTTGACAAAAGTTCATTATATCCTCTTTACAACTTGTACAAATTATAGCGATTTTGAGGTAATATAAGCTTCCTTCATCCATAAAACTTACCCTATATAAATTTACTCTAAAATTGTCATTTTTTTTGTTTACGTTCTCATAAAAATAACCAGAATACACAAATTGTTTGTTGTATGTATATGACAATTTTGCTTGAATTATATTGTGATTTTGTATTTTTAACAGCCATTTGTTGACTTTAACTCAATACTGTATGGTTGTTACATTTAGCGGGGTATTTTCGCGTTATTCGCGTTCAACAATTGATTACCGCGAATAGTTCAATGGAAACCTGACCACAAATGAACATTATGACTTTAACTAAAATTTCGCGAAAATAAAACCCACGAATAAATCCAACGGTGAAAACCGCGAAAATTTCGTACCGCGATTATAAAGTCCTATACAATATTTTGCACGAAATTGATGAAATATGGGCATTTTATAAATTTAACATTTGTCCAAAGTTCACTGTTAAATCAATATATATATATATATATATATATATGAAAAAGCTGGAGGATTTATTTGCAGATATGCCAATTAATTGTTCTGGGGATATATAAATTGTCTTAAAACATTGCTTAAAAAACAAGGAGTATTAAATGTGACTCTGACTACCGAAAATCTTACCCAAACCCTGACAAATTTTCCCCCAAACCGTCCCGATGATGATTTTTCTCTATGTTCGCACAGAAAGAACCAGAACACGCAAAATGTGTGTTGTATATGACAATGTTGCATGAATTACTTTATGATTTTGTGTTTTAACAGCCATTTGTCGACTTAAACTCAGTATTTTGCCCAAAAGTAATGAAAAATAGAAATTTTCAACATGTCAAATTTATACAAAGTTCACAATAAATCGTTATACATGTCAAATTTGGAAGATATATCTGCAGACTTGCCATCTAAGTGATACATGAGTTGTCCCAAAACATTGTTTACAAAAACAAGGAGTGTTTAAAGTCACTCTGAATACCGAAAATCTTACCCTTAATCCAACAAAATTTCCGTAACATTGTCGATTTGCTTTTTCTATTTTCGCATAGATTTAACTCAAACACGCAAAATGTGTGTTGAATATGACAATGTTGCATAAATTGCAGCACGATTTGGTATTTTAACAGCCATTTGTTGATTTAAACTCATTAATGTGCCGGAAATTAATGAAAAATGGGAATGTTCAACATGTCAGATTTGTTCAAAGTTCACTGTTAACCCGTTATATATGTCAAATCTGTAGAATATATCTACAGATATGCTATTAAATTGTTCTATGAGATACATTAAATGTCTAAAAACATTGTTCAGAAAAACAAGGAGTGTTTAATGTGACTCTTAATACCGAAAATCTCACCCCTATTCCAACAAAATTCACCCTAAAATAATCGGTTTTGTCTATATTCGCATAAAAATAACAAAAACACGTAAAGTTATGCATTGCATATAGCAATGTTGCATTATTTTATCATGACATGTAATGTTTAGTCACACTTGTCAGATTAAAGTCAATATTTTGTAAAATATTGATGAAAATAGGAATTTTTAGCATTTCAGATTTATCTAAACTTCACTTTTAAATAGTTTTATGTGGGAAGTGTGGAGGATTTTTCTGCATATGTTTTAACCGATACATAAGTTATCTTAAAACAATATTTAACAAGAGGCTCTCAAGAGCCTGTATCGCTCACCTGGACCATGGCCAATACATGACTTCAAATCAACTTATATGTTAAAGGGTCTCATTTTCAAACTATGTAACTAAACATTTATGTTATATGATCCAACTTTAATTTAACTATTTTCCCTATTGCATGCCATCTTGGACAAGGGATGGATCTGCAGGACACAATTTTAAAGAAAATTAAGTATTGTGCCAAAGTTTATTTCCAACTGGCCAAATGGTTTTAAAGAAGAAGATCTTTGAATGTACTCCTATATTAAACTTTGATTCCCCATTGGTAGCCAAAATTTACATAAGGTGCAGGCTTGAAGGACATCTGTTTTGAAGGGGACCATCTAAGATACATTGTGACTAGCCAAGTTGTTTCAGATAAAAAATTCTTTGTATGCTCTTTCCATACAGTCGAGTAATAAATAAAGTTCCCTGCAGATGGCCATGTTGGATGACATTTTGCAATAAAAGTCACAATACATATATATATTATAGTCAGCACCTCATAAGCATCTTTAATGCCAAGTTCCGTTCAAATCCATTCAGGTTAATTTCATCAACTGCTCACTAAAGGCTTTATTAACTAATATTTTTGACATTAAGCTGTCTATGAAGCTAATAAACTACTTCAACATACATGTCAGCAGAGTTTATAGTGATTTGCCACTAAAGTCCCAGTAATATACACAATATGTTTATATAGGAAAACCATTATGACATGAAAGAAGGTAAAGATTAAGAAAGTATTTTTGCAAAAAATTGCAGAAATTTACACAAAAACACTGTTTTTGCTCTTAATTATGGAAGAAATAATTTTTTAAATGAAGTGATAGTAGGGAATTTCTCTAAAGCTTAAAAGAGAAAAGTTAACTAAAGAAGATTTGAATACAGAATTTAAAGGGAAATAAGCCATAACCATATGGCATTGAAAAAAAGGGGTGAAAAAAGGCCAATAAATCATACACAGGCCTTTGGATTTTCTTCAAAATTTCAGAGTATGTAGATCTTGATATGCTGAACATTTTTTAATTTACACTTCACCTCTATCTGTTACAGTTTTTGAAATAAAAAATAAAAAAATGCACAAATTTTGAAAAATTTACGGAAAAAGGGCTATAACTCTCAGACGGGTTTTCCAATTTTCTTCGAAACTGCAGAGCAGATAGATCTCTGCATTCTGAACAATTTTACTCCATGTGAGATTTTTGATATCTGCATCGGTTTTTGAGTTATTGGCTAAAAACACCAATTTACCCCTAGGTACTATTTTTAGCACCAGCGGCCATGTTTTTCATCGGATCATGATAAAATGAGGATCGTTTGTACAGGACATGTCATAGATGATTACTATAAAGTTTCAAACCAATCCCTCCAGTAGTTTCAGAGGAGAAGATTTTTAAAAGTGAGCTAACGACGGACGGACAGACGGACGACGGACGACGGACGCCGGACGGACGACGGACGCAAAGTGATGGCAAAAGCTCACCCTGGCATAGCCAGGTGAGCTAAAAAACCAGGAGTGTTCAATGAGATTCTAAATACCAAAAATTTTACCCCTACACTAAGAAAATGATGCTTAAAAATCCCGTATTATAAACCTGTCTGTACATATATATGAACAAAACAAACTAATATTTTACTTTCTTTAAAAAATGCATTTGATATATCGCAATATGCAATGAATTTTAAGGCAAAATATGGGTAAAATTGAATATTTTGGGCAATTTTATCGCGAAAAATGGGAATTTGCAGCATTTCGGAATTTTACAAAATTCAAAATTGAATTGTTGTATAACTGCCCATAAACCACGCGCATGATCCTATTTGTGATATATGGGAGTCTCTGTGTATTTTTGTGTTTGAAATAATATGTTATTGGAACTTTATACAACGTTTTAGCTATTCAAGCTGAATAAAATGAAATAAAATGTGTTATTTTTTTTAGGGGGGGAATAGGTAATAAGTTTGCAATTTATGAGAGTTTAGTTTATCTAAACTGTCCAAAAGCATACTTTCTAATATATAATGACACGATATCTTATCAACATTTTCAAGTTACATCTCTAATTCAAAACAACAGTAATTCTGGAAAACGGAAAATTCCCATTTTTCATAAATTTCGATCAGAAAGGCCAAAGAAAGACCTCTCAAAAAAGTTTGAATCTACTATTATGGTCTCCTGCATTGCAGCTATAGTAATATACGCACAAAATTTGTATTAAACATTTCTGATCCCACAAAAAGTCTGAATTTGAATTTGTTTCACACAATTTGTTGTTACATATCATAAATCATTATTGCATTGGCAATTATTAGATATATATTCCAATTTGTATGATCCAATAGTAAGAAAGTCGAAATTATGAAAATATGAAAAATTCCTAAAATTTCCATTTTTGAAAAAATCTATTCCGAAAATCAAAATTGTAAGGAATTAAAAATTGTCTTATTTTACAACACTGTATCACAACTGATTAATTAGGCATAAAAACTAGATTAAATACGAGATTTGTTTATCTGAAAGGAATTGACAGCTTTAAAATCGTCATTTTCGCTATTTTTTGCAGGCTGAAGAGTACATTTTTTGTATCCCCAGATCATAAAGATGGCGTTAAGTGTCCACACTTGTGTTCATTATAAAGTATATAAAATGAATTCAATTTGGTAGACCATCTAACTTATCCACATAAAAATTATGGAGCACTGAAGAGACATAAGTTGTTGGTATTTTGTTGTCTATCGCTATAAGTAGGCTTCAATTGGTCCTTCCAATCCTACGAATTAGAAAACGATTGGGTCCTTTTAGCCCTGGGATGAAAATGATGACACTCGACTCCAAAAAAGAAACATATAGAAGATTTGCACCACCTATTAAAAGAAGACGATTGACACCCATGGGATAAATCAGGATAGAAACAAAACTAACGAACAGAATACTAGTATCAACAAAAAATGATCATACCAGAGGTCACATTTTCGGGCCCTACAGAATACGCATACTGTTCTATCTTTTCAAATATGATTGACAAATCTTACGATAAGCAGAAATGTTAAATTTTTCCTTATCAAAACACTTAACGGTTTTTATTAAGATTTACATCGTGAGTTCTTTGGGTTTTATAAATGTAATGTTGTCGTAGTTTTTCCATATGTCTCGTATCACTATGTTTGCCATGTATTTTTAGACATTGCTTCGTACCTTGTGTTCCTTTTGTATTATATCACTCTTGTTTTATCTGTAATATTAATTTAAACAGTACATTAACTCATGTAAGCCCTAGCAAATCCATGTCGAATATTTTGAGCAATAACTTTGTGTTTGGAAATACTTTAATTTGGACTTGTTTAGAAATATACTGTCGAAATGCGCATATGCAAAAATTAATTCACAGTGACTTAGGTATGTATTTGTTTATTGGTCTTTTTTTCTTTTGGAAATTTTTTATATTTTTCCAACAACTGTTTTTGCATGAACATTCTAAAACCGAAGGATCAACTCCATCCATCGTAGTTCTGTCCTTGGCTATATTTGATATTGCTGAATGTTCGGATTTTGTTTGGTTTTATGCATTTTAAACATTTTTTTTGTAAATTAATGGATTTTCTTTTTTTTTGGTTCCAGTGCTGCTGATGACGAATAAATTTCCGAAATGGCCATACAGCTCATTAGAATTATTGCAGTTGGAGTTAACATATGTGTTATGGTCTCATGTTCATTTACTTAATATCCTTTCGTAAAATATATGTGAAATTAATACCGTTATCAATGTACAAAAAGTGTATTTTTCACCATTGCCACTCCAACTTAGAGAATGTAAAATTAAACAAGAACTTTGATTTTGTAACAAAATAAAGTATTCATGTAAAACCCATTGCTTGTGGACACAGTATTTATTAATAAATATATCAGAATTTATGCTAAGTCACATTCCAAGCTTTATTTGCACATTATCGATCTTTGAAATGTCGAATGTGATGGTAGTTGTGTTGAAATAAATAAATGTTCTTTATTGTGGGATGTGCCACCAGGGAAAGAGTTTTGAAAGGGAAATATTGCTTTAACAGTAGATGAGATGATGCCATTTCTTTTTATTTGCACGAGCGACCTGTTGATGTGATAAATTCAACCAAGAAGTATGTGATTACCTGAGAAATTACTGAAACTAACCAGTCTTACCTTCAGGACAGGCTGTTTAATTTTGTCAACAGTTTAACGCTTTTGGTTCATTTTCACAGTCTAATTTTCTTGACTTGTCAAAAGCAATATTCAGCCTTTTTTATTGCAGATTTACAGCTTTCCATATCTGGTTCTAATGCTGCTGATGAGAGGCTACTCTTTAAAACAAGTGTACAGCATAACGAATTTTTTGCTGCTTTTATACAACCTCTTTACTTTTGTATTTTGAAACCATAGGGCCGATATATTTGTACCACTAGGTAGGGTATTCACCCCAATAGTCAGTGTTGTCTGAACTGAACAAAATACTTTGCGTTTGACAATAATTTACTGTTTTTATCAAAATTCAAATTCCGTGTTAGGCACTCGGTAGATGTCATAGTACTTGATTTGGCCTCCTATTTTGATGTTTTGGTAATAAGTTTCCAAACTGGTTGAATCAAATGCTGCTGATGAGTGGTTATTCCTTGAAACACATGTGCAGCACGAAATTAAATGTTTTTTTATGCAACTTCGGTACTTTTGTATTTTTAAATGCTGATTCATTACAACATTCACTACTCAACAAAAAAAAACTGAATTATGTGTCTAACTACAAATGAAATTATAAGTTGGATATAAATATTTTGAGGGTTTACAAATCAACAATTACAAGATATTCTTTAAGGAAGAAACAATGTTCTTGTCTTTTTCATTAGGTTTTCAAAATAATAAGTAAGTAAAACGATACCTGGTATATCCATCCTCTGGGTCTTTGTAGAAGTAACTGATACTGATGCAGAATTCTTCAATAAATATGAAGTTTCATGCACTTCGGATCTTGACAATTCTGTTTGATAATTTTGTTATTATCCCATCTACTACCTAAAACAAGTTGCCAATGTGTTTGTTTAAAGATCGAGTCTTCAATATGAAATAAAGGTGATAATTGACTGTGAAATTGTTCATTTTAGCAAATGACGTAGCAAAAACGGCCGTTGCCATGTAAACGTCTCAGGCATTACCATCCAAAACATAATTCAAAACTGATTAAAAGACATCTTTCTAAATGTAAAACAAATAACTAAATACTGAAGTTACTGGGAACAAATTTTTTGAGAAAATTAAAAAAAAACAAGTTGGATAATAGCAAAACAAAACTTTAAATATCTTATTTTTAGATATTATTAGTTTCCAAATTGCGACAAAAAGGATCAAGAACAACGATAAAAGGGTGGTTCCATTGCATGGTTTACAATGTATTTGTAGAGACTTTATCTCCTGTGCATTTACTCCATATCCTTTTATTGTTTATTTTGCTGATTTCTAACTGTTTTGGAATGCTATAGATTAAGATATTTTTACCAATTGTTTTCACATTGTAGTCTTTTTAGTGATTTATTAGCTGTGTAATTGAATGAAAATAAATAACAAAAAACCCTTCCAAATATAAAAAGGACCATACATTGATTGCTGTACTCTATACAAAAAAAATCATGAACCAAAAGTACTACTTATCAAAGAAATGTTGTTAATATTCAGACATTTTTTAAAAAAATAAGAGCAAATAATTTTCAAACATGCTATCGATCTTTGTTATGGTCTTCACGTACCTAATGTGTCATTTTTTATTGTTGCATCCATATATTTCAAAATTTTATTCTTTGGATTTAATGGAAATTTTGATTTCACCTTTTGGTCTGATAACGTTTATAAAGAACGAATTAGTTTTATGCCATGGCTTGAGGTTGTCACTGATTAACCCCGCTGCAGCAGGTTTGCGCCTGTCCTAAGTCAGGAAATTTATTAAGCCTTTGTGTGTCTTGTCTGTTTTCTAGTTAGTTTAGTTTATGTCTATAGGAGTCTAGGATGGTGTTTTTTTTTTTAGCTGAACTTGATAACTCTTTATTCAGGGGCCAACTCCGACCTGCCGTTGGGTGAGAGGTTTCCTCACTGTTCGTTGAAGATCTTATGGTGGCGTTGAGTTGTTATTAGTCCTCTTTGGGTCGTTGTCTCTTTGACACTTTCCCTGTTTCCCTTCTTTTTTTCTACATGTAATTGAATTTTTTTATATCTTCTTGAAACTATTTGCCTGTTAAGTTCGACCTATTTTTGATATAACCTCACATCAACAAATCAATGGACATTACATTAAATTAAACTGCCTGTCAACATCATCATAACACTTCCATCTTGCAATATCTAAATTTTATTTATTGGTTACAATCTGTGAGAGAAGTTGATTACACTAACCTGCACATAGAATACGTCCTGAAAATGACTAATAAAGCACTGTGCAATTCTTTAAACCTTTTTGAGAAAAGCTAATAAAAAAAATGGATACCCTGTCTCTAGAATTTGGTCAAAGCATGGCTTAGTTCAACTATCTGTAAAATCTGGAAAAAATCATAAAATTCGACAAAAAAGGAGATGCACATGTTCAACGTATATTAAAAATCTTTGCAAAAGTTAAACATCTCTAGGTGAAAATCTTTGAAAGGAGTTTATCACACAAATGGGTGCCCTATGTGCGGAAAGACAGACGGATGGACAGAAATACTGAATATTTTATGAAAGGATATGGAGTAAATGAACAATTAGCACAGAATTCCGCTTAAACCGGTGCTAGGTACTATGAGGTATGAGCAAAGCTCATTGTTGAAGGCCTCATGGTGACTTCAAGATGAAGAACAACAATAAAAGCGTTGTTCCTTTGCTTGTTTTTTACCATGTATTTGTAGAGACTTTGTCTCATGTGCATTTACTCCATATCCTTTTATTCACCATGAGACCATAACAATAATTTTATTGAGCTGTAAGGCCACTTCGGAAATTTATTCCTCATCAGCAGCACTAAAACCTAAACATAGGAAATTCATTATGGTAAAGAATGTTTAAAATGCATAAAAACAAACGAAATCCGAATAATCAGTAATATCCTATATACCCCGACCTTTATTTGCTGGGGCATAAAAAAATGGAATCATGTTAACCCGAATAATCCAGGCGTTATAGGTGTCAAACCACCAATTCAGCCAATCAGCGCTTAGAACAAATGAAAAAGTAGCTCTTTTAGAATCTAAATATAACTTTGAATTCTTGCCCCTTTAAAAATAAATGTCGGAATGAAATATATGATACACCTGTTTGAACATTGATGTATCAGGCTTATTTTGAGACCAAAGTAAATTGACTAGAATGATCCTTTGAGTACTTATCATGGGGGTTTCCGGTATACTATCAGTGCGTCATGTTTTGGCCGTAATCGTGTATATTTATAGATAGGGCTTTTCCAACCTTCGGAACTCTCTTGGAAGGCTTTAAAGGTATGCTAAAATTTTGATATGATGTTGACGAGATATGCACCTTTCGGAAAATGTATGGTTTCATACAGGTTTAACTTGAGATAAATTGTCCAGACAGATTTGAATATGGGGAATTTCAGTTGAAAATGTTAAAGAAATGAATTGGTGGTTTCTAACCTTAACACAAAATATGCGAAAATTTTGAAACGTGTTATAAAAAGTTGTTGATAGCCTAAATTGATGCAATGTATATATGATGAATTTGAGGTAAAGATTGAAGTTTTAGCCAGCTGGTGCCAAAATTTTGGCCAAAAACAGTCGTTATGTAATATTTCCGTATTTTGACACTGAAATGCCATTTTTAAGCCATTTTCATGATTTTGTGCAAAATTAGAAGGGTTAGCTGTGTGAAATAGTTTAAAAACATCAAATGTAGGCTGATTTTACACAGGAATTTGCCACTGTTTTGATTATATGTTCAATGTTTACAAATTTCATGTCTTCGGTGTCGCGAACAAAAGCGAAACTCTGACTGAGATGCCTTATATAAAAATCTGCCTGATTAGATTACAATAATTTTTTTAAGCAGGAATGGTGCTTATATATGCAGTTTGATGTGAACATGAACCTCAGAAATAAAAAAATATCATGCTTTTCCTCTACTAAACAGTGTAAAATTGCCATTTTAGGGTCCACATTGTCAAAACAAGAGCAAAGTCAAAATTTTATCATCTGATTTTGAGACAAGATTTTGAATTTGCCACCCTTTTTGTTAAATTTGCATTTATTTTATAATGTTATTTCTTTACATATTATATATATTTAATCACCCGAAGGAAAATAAATGCACTTGGGTGGATTTTCAGTAGTTTTAATACTATCATTGTACCTATTCATATCGGGCTTTTCGGCTAACTCACAAACCTAATATTCTTCATAAGCTCAAAAAATGAACAAAACTGGTTTCCCCCTGTTTTCTTGACCTTTTTGCATCATTTTCTGCATTTAAAATGCTATTCGTATGACAACAACCAAGGTAAAGACCATTTCAAGTCCCAAAATTTACCTAAGAAGCACCTTCTCAAATTTTGGGGGATGGTGGCATTTTGTAGCATGATTTCAAAATTTTAAAGGTAGCTTTGAACATTTGCAGCCTTTTTTGATAGAAAAATACTCTAAGGGCTTAGTTTTAAACATGGGTTGAGAATTCATGACACAAAAGAAGTATATTTGGTTTTGTGTCCATGTTTAACATCTATGAGTGATTGTGCCCGATCAAAGCACTGAAAACACTAAATCTGTGACATTTTGAATAGTGATGAAAATGAGGAAAAAATTTAGAAACGGATGTTATTTTCTGTATACAATTTGGAAATTAACGAAATAACATGAAAAGGTACAGCAATTACACCTCGGAGTGTTTTAATATCATGTTAACACAAAATATGCGAAAATTTTGAAACGTGTTATAAAAAGTTGTTGATAGCCTAAATTGATGCAAAGCATGTATATATGATGAATTTGAGGTAAAGGTTGAAGTTTTAGCCAGCTGGTGCCAAAATTTTGGCCAAAAACAGTCGTTATGTAATATTTCTGTATTTTGACACTGAAATGCCATTTTTAAGCCATTTTCATGATTTTGTGCAAAATTAGAAGGGTTAGCTGTGTGAAATAGTTTAAATGACTAAATACCGAAATTACTGTGAATTTTAAATTCTGCATATGCGCATTTCGATAACTTATGTCTCATCAGTGCAGATAAAATCTAAACGTTTGGAAGATCATAAACTCATAGATGTATAAAAACTGATAGAGAACAAATAACCAAAATGATCTAAATGTCAAGCCAAAATCAGCTTAAAAACATCAAATGTAGGCTGATTTTACACAGGAATTTGCCACTGTTTTGATTATATGTTCAATGTTTACATGTCTTCGGTGTCGCGAACAAAAGCGAAACTCTGACTGAGATGCCTTATATAAAAATCTGCCTGATTTGTTTACAATAATTTTTTTAAGCAGGAATGGTGCTTATATATGCAGTTTGATGTGATATTTGAATTAAGTATGTGAGAACCCAACCCTCAGTCAATAATACAAAGCCAACAGATAACAAAATACCGAAGTCACTGTAAATTTACTTTCTTCATATGGACATTTCGACAACTTTTGTCTCGTCAATGCACATAAAATCAAAACATTGGAAATCCAAATATGGAAAGGTGTACTCCAGGGTTGATGCAGAACAAATTTTAATCAAAAGGATCTAAATAGATAGCCAAACTCAGCAAAGCACAGAGCTTTGCATGAGGGAATTACTCCTTAGTTTTAAACAAAATTTTCTAATTTTCTAAAAAAAAAAATCGGTTTTCGTGCTAGAACCTAAGTAGTGGACTACTGGACTGGTGTATACCCTCGGGGACTAAAACTCTACCAGCAGTGGCATCAACCCAGTGGCAATGAATAACAAAATACCAGATTTACAGTAAATTCACTTTCTGCTTATGGCCATTTTGACAACTTATGTCTCATCAGTACAGATAAAATCAAAACATTCGAAATCCAAGCATCGAAAGGTGCACTAAAGGCTGATGCAGAACAAATAATCAAAGGGTCTAAATAGATAGCCAAACTCAGCTAATGATAGAGTTTTGCCTTAGGGAGATATTCCTTAGTTTTAAACTAAATTCTATAATTTAGATATTGCAAGTTTCCAAAAGTCGGTTTTTTGGACCAATACCTAAGTGCTGGACTACTGGGCTGGTGATTACCCTTAGGGACTAACAGTTCACCAGCTGTGGCATAGACCCAGTGGCAATGAATAACAAAATATCAAAGTTACTGTAAATGGAAACATCGGAAAAAAACAAAGAAACAGACATAACACGAGTACGACAAGAAAAGAAAAATGAAGACATACACACACATAAAGATCAATAACACGGACCCGATAAAAGCCATGTCTGAGATCAGGTGTAGTGCAAGCATCTCCTACTCTTTATAAGACACCTTCCTTGTTGAACATGTCAAATCCGGTACAGGAAACAATAATCTTAAGCTTTTAGAGAGAATGGATCTATTGCCATCGCATAGCGGTCCACAAGATCGCGATGTCGACCGTAAAACTTCTGCAGTGATTACTTCAAGTTATGGGTAACATACCCTTGCTAAAGTATAGCCTATTTGTGAGAAACTGTACTCTATCAAGGAAGTCACTGTATCGACCACATGCCCTTGAGTAGCGAATGAGTTGGGAAATGTAAAAAGGCTAATATGCCGGCACTGTTGGATTGTTGCTACAAAGCAAAGGGATGTTTACTTTATGAAAAGTGAAGTAATCGCGTTTGTCATACAGCTTATAGAAAAAAAATGAAAGGATATGGAGTGAATGTTCATGTGACAAAATCGCACACGATACAAAGAAACTCCAGTTTATCAAAGACAGGGGTTTTATTCCTGTCTACATCTTGATGTCGCCTGAGGGTCTTCAACCAGAGGTGAACAATATTCACTCCCTCAACAGAGATCAAGAAGGCCCCCCTAGCGTGCACTTAAGCGGTACTCTTGACAAAAATTATATCAAGGTCACCTTCTTATAGTCTATCTCTGTTGTCAATATCAAGATGAAGGTCAAGGAATGAGGCCAATGTGAACGTGTCTGTAGTA
>MJUU01043660.1:52914-81853 GCA_002080025.1 Modiolus philippinarum | reverse complement strand
GACATCCGCCGTGTTGAACATGTCAAATCCGGTAGTAAAGTCAAATTCTGTAGAGGAAACAGCAATTAAGCTTTAAAGGGAAAGATCTGTTGTCATGTGGGAAACAGATATCCCATAGCGGTCCACAAGATGATGATGTCGACCGTAAAACTTCTGGAGGGATGACTTCAAGTTTTGGGTAACGTACCCTTGTTGAAGTAGCCTATTTGTGAGCAACCGGACTCTATCAAGGAAGTCACAGTATCGAACACAGGCTCTTGAATAGCGAATGAGCTGGGAGATGTAAACTCCATATGCCGGCGCTTTTGGGATGTTGCTACAAAGAAAAGGGAAGTTTACTATTGGAAAGGTGAAGTCATCGCGTTTGTCGTACAGCTTAGTTTGAAGTCTCCCTCTGTTGTCAATTTCAAGGTGAAACAAACCTATATTAATGTCTGGTGCGGACGAAGTGTGAACGCCGGCTAAAACGTAATGCACTGCAATATATAGCACATGTTAAGTGCTGCTCACTGAAAAAGTCGGTGACAGTAAATTAATCGATGGTAAAAAAAGTTTTGTTCTTGAGGATGTACAAATTCTGTCTCACTCAAAATGTATCTTGTATAGTGTTTATTGTGTAATTGCTTAAAGAGAAAATGCATCAGAGTCTAACTTTTCATATTGAGCTTGATGTTAGTAACTTTTGCCTTCTTTTCATGATATAATTTGAGGGACTAAATTATTTGCTCTTTCATCAAGGTATTCGTACGCGACTTCGGGTGAGTAAGATACACACTATTTGTTAGGGAATTCAAAGTTGGGTGAAAAAAAAAATCAGTTAAAATTATTTGAAGAGAAATCGGATGTTTAAAATGCACTCAACAAGGTCTTCTTGTCATCAGTAAAAATATGTGTAAATACAAAAAATGACTGGATTTTAACTATCTCCTCAGAAAAAAAGAAATAACTAAACTCATGAAGAGTTACAGAACTTCTGTGATTTCTGATAACACATTTTTATTCTATGATGTTTGATGTTAGTTTTTTTTAAATATTGACTCTCGGTTGACATTTAAAAAAATATGTAGGTATTTAAAGTGCTTGAAATTCAGTAGTGTTGTTTAATTTCCACTTTATTGGAAGATAAATATCTATATCGATTACGTTCGTATATCTTGCTCACACATGGCACCCGTGACAAAGCCAGCTAGGATATAGTGTTGAAAGATCAGTTTGGTGGCTGATTTGTCATTTTCCAAGGAAAAGAAGAATAATAGGATCTTGCATAAGGTCAGATTAAAGATCGGGCTATCTTTCACAAGTGTAAGAAATTTCGTCTTTTCTCGAGTGGAGCGAAGCGGAACGAGAGGAAAAGACGTAGAATTTCTTACATGAGTGAAAGATATCCAAATCTTTAATTTCTACCTTATGCAAGATCATATTTCTTCCGTAAAAAGCAAAAAGAAACGTCTGGAAACCTTTACTGTTTGAACAACGTAGTCGCCATTTGAGTATTCTTTACATTGTGACGTCAGGTGTTTTATGACGTTTATGATTGTTGTATCACAAAAATCAACACGTCTGGTTGGTCATTTACCGGTGTGAGATGAGGTCACGTGCATCGCTCTCTCATAGGTCATCTCCCACTGTAAATCACCATTTACGGAAGAAAACTGAAGATTCTACTGATAATACTTAGCACTTATAAAGAAACGGGTATTTATTCATCTTTGAAAAAACGGGTTTTTATTTAAGAAATAGATTATTGTAATCGGGCTCTATGCTAATTAGAACATGGTAAGAACTTATATTTGTCGATATTTTATACCGAGCGATAGCGAGGTATAAAATGAGGACAAATATAAGGTCTTACCATGTTCTAATTAGCATAGAGCCCAATTGCAATAATCTATTTCGATTCTAATATGGTTTAGAAATGTTCTGAAATTTTGAAGCGGTATTAGGAGGATGTTTTCAAATGCCATTTTGGTCGTAGAAATTAAGCGACAACATCTCAAGCATATAAAAGTTGTAAAAAGATTACTTTTATCCATTTTTTGTTCAACATTAAGCATTATTTACGGATAAAATTAATAAAAAATGTGTTATTCCCGTTTGAACTACTTACGGTTGAGATTATGACGTCCGGTATTCGTATTGTGACGTCACCGAGGGCTCTATGCTTATTAGATCCCTGTAGTGTTCTCAAAGCGTTTGAAGGACGCCCTATTAGAATCATCTTGGATTATGTTTTTTCAAGTTCAAAATATTTATATATATTTATATCTTTATTCACATTTCTCAGCCAATACATTCTTCATACCTGCATCCCCAGCATATGGAGTATATATTTCACAATTAATTCGTTACTGTAGAGCGTGCAGTACATACAGTGACTTTGTGGAAAGAGCAAAAGCACTGTCACAAAAACTGCCGAGTCAGGGATATGTTCAGCCTTTGTTACTTTCGTCCCTTCAGAAATTCTATGGCCGTCACCACGACATCATAGATAGATATGAAATGCCAGTGTCACAAATAAAAACTGACACTTTCAGCTAGATTCCCGTCTTCCCGGATTTGACATTACCGGTTTTAACTTTACCCTGGATTGACCCATGCACTGACAGTGTGACGGGAGCTGTGCACAGAGCAGGACATGCTTACCCTTTCGGAGCACCTGATGTCACTCTTGTTTATTGAGAGTTTACGCTGTTAGTACTTTAGTTTTTTGTGTTGTATATGTAATGTTCGTGTGTTTTGTGGGCATGTGGTGTCTTTGGTCTTCCGTCTTTTGGTGTTCTTGCTTTTGCCTTGTCTCTGGACTTTGATTTGTGTAATCTTGTGCTTTGTTCCTTCGGTATTCTACTGCCGTTGTTATTGAAGGCAAATTTAGAAATAGCAAGCAGTGTAGACGAACATAATAGATGATTTTGATAACTCCAGTATTCAATACAATAAAGCGAGTTTTTAATTGACTAAATTGTTTGTGATGAGCAATTTTATTGAATTATATTATGTAATTTCGGATAAATATGATACAAAATTGTAAAAAAACAAAATAATTATATCTCAAGATAACTGTATAATTTCTTTAAAGAAATAACATTTTTAGACATGTTGTAATTACAATTTCCCCTATAGCCGTAAATATCGCCTTCCTATCGATGCCTGGTAAGATACTGTTTCAATAATTGTTACCATTCAACTATATAATTCAAATTTTGAATAATATCAACATTTACTTGTGAGCAAGTAAAAACAAAATGAGACTACAATGGACTATTTTAGATCAGTTTTTTTTTCTTCTTCTTTATTTTTACAAATTTGTGGGAAAATGGGAAAATTCAATTCTTTATTTTTTTTTTTTTTTTTTCATTTTTTTAATCTTTTTTTTTTTTTGACATTAATAAAGACTAATATGATCTAAATTGAAAGCCAAAATCATAAATTGAAAGCCAAAATCAGTCAAGGACAGAGCTTTGCATGAGGTGGATACTCCTTGGATTTCAACAAATTTACAAAAATGTAGATAATATGTAAGTTTGCAGGGCATCTCTTTTTCTGTATTTTTTACTTTGTTTAATTGGAGGTGTTTGTATGCCTTTATGGCTTGTCATATACCAAAATTTTGATTTTTTATTTCGCCTTGGATATTTTTCAGTGGTTGTTATTTTGAGATCAGTTCAACACCCCTGTCCATTATTATTGTATCATTTTCAATTCTCTAAATATTTTGAAGTAATTATATAAAAAACTAAAAACTTAAGACTGAAGAATATCCGAAATTACGTCGTCAATTTCTTTTAACTTTTTTTGCCAAAAATGCTAGAACTCTCAAGGGTGCAATTTTTGCTACAATATATTGCATCATTACTTTAACATTTGTTAGTTAGTTGATAAAATGTTATTGACCAACTGATTTGTAATATACAAGAAAAGTGTGATTTGTAATCAAGTAAATGGTTGATAGCCTTATATCAATTTTTTTTGTACCTTTGACTCAAATCTGTCATCTGAATTTCGAATGACAATAATAAAATCGGAGTCCATATATTAGATTTTGAGTCGTAAAAATGCCACTACCAGATATTTGTATCCTTTATTATTCTTAAAAATGTTTCTCAATACAACCCCTTTAAAATTGTGGCTATACCTCTTCCTCCCACAAAGGTCTATATTAATGTATACCATGTCATTAAATGTAATTAGATATCCTGCGTAACTTCAGCTTTTTCATAATCTACGGTAAAATTCCTGAAATTTCTCAAATAAAATATTTAAAACTTTAATTTTACATGAACCGATTGCCGTTATATATATATCATATGTATTATAGCTACTTTTTGTGAGCGACAACTATACCTTGTTCACAAAAGTTCTGTAAAACTGGTGACATGAAATTTACAGCGCCAATTACAGCATGTAAGTAATCTTCAAGTGCACGTTGCCAGTGACGGATCCAGTTGGCAGTGGTGCCTATTCCCCCCTCAGGTTGGAATTTTTTTTTATATTCCTAGGGTTTTGATCAGANCCCCCCCCCCCCCACCCCTTTTATGGAAAATATATGGGTCGGCACCCTTATCCGCCACTGCTTGTTATATAAATATGTATATATATAAAACAAACACATGTAAAACTTTTACTCGTGGACCCTTTGGTTCACTTGTCTGCATTGTTGTATGTATTTAAATGATTACCAATACTATGTCCACAATATAAAACTTTAACGGTAATATATCATCAAGGGAAATTTTATGTCAAGATAACAGGTACAGTTTTCTGTCAGGATACTAGTTGTTAAGTGTAAAGCAAAATGGCGTCTTCCAATTCATTTCAGCAAGGACAAATAGCACTGTCATGTCAAATGTGTGAGGAGTCGCGTGAAATCAAATGGAATTGTTTGACATGTCAAACGTTTATGTGTTCGAAGTGTTGCAAAATCCACAGGAAATTCAAATCTTCAGATAAACATGAAATTGTGGAGATAAAGGACGTTGCTCTACATTGTGTCGAATCCGTAACAACTCCAGACTTCACCAAGATCATCTGCAGCCAGCATGAGAATCAAATATGTTGTTTATTTTGCAAAGAGTGTAAAGTAGTTGTTTGCCCAGTGTGTATTGCCAACATCCATAATACACATCAAATGGTTGAAATAAGAAAAGGGTACCAAGTTTCTTTACGTAAAATCAAAAACATGAATTCTGAAGTTAAGGAAGAGATGCTCAAGTTTGCTTCAGATTTGGTTATGGTGGATACAATTAGATCAACTGAAAAATCGCTTTTATTAGTAGAAAGAAAGAAAATTATTAATCACGAGAGAGCAGTCAAAGAAGCTATAGAGAATCACAAAACCAAACTTTTAACAGATCTGGATAAAAGATGGAAAACTCTAACAAGTTCACTTAAGGATGAAGAAATTTACGCAATTAAGATGTATTGTGAGTTGGAAAGGGAGCACGAAGCTCTCACCAAAGTCATTTATTCTAATGATGCTAGTGAAGTGTTCAAGATACTATCAGAAAAACGTAATTTGAAAAGTAAGTCTCGAAAGCCAGTTAACACAAAATATAAAAGGCTACCGCGATTCGTACCAGGGGAGATAAATTCATCATTTCCGGAATCCATGTATGGTTCTTTAAAAGAAATGAAAGGACAGCAAGAGGGTATTCGGGTTATTAAACAATATACAACCACGTTTCCACTTGTAAATTCATTAGTATGCTGTGAAGATGAATCAATGTGGATAAGTGACAGTATCAATAAAAAAATACAAAACATAACATTTTCTAATGGTGCCGTGAGTGTCAATAATACAATCAACTTATATTCTTCTGACATGGCATTTACACCATCTGGTGATCTCCTCCTGTCTACAGCAAACACTAATCTTCACAAAGTTCCACAGACAACAGGAGAAGTAAAACAATCGAAATTTAGTGTATCAACACTTATAACAACTGCTGTTCACGTATCTACAGACAATAAAATAATAGTGGGGACCAGGGAAGATGGACCGGTTTTTCCTGCCACTGGGCCAAGACAAGTTGTGGTAATGGACATAGATGGAAGACCAGAAAAGATCCACCAGTATGACAGCAAAAAGGAGTCATTATTTACTTTACCATATAAAATAACAACTGACAAAGATAATTACATAGATGTAATTGATATGTTATCTGATGCTTGTAATGGTAGAGTGGTAGTATTAGGAAATGGGGGTAATATCAGGGGTATATATAATGGTCATCCTGATATCAATGATACACATCATCCGTTTAAACCTTTGGATATAGTTACCACTAAGTCAGAAAAGGTCATAGTGTCAGATTATAGCAACCACTCACTCCACATTTTGAACAATAATGTACATAGTGCTCGGTACCTTATTACTGAACATTTAGGGATTGAATTGCCTTTCTCCCTTCACATAAACAAAATGGGGTATCTGTTTATTGGATGTGGTGCATATGAAGGCCATTCTGATGCTAAAGTTCATGTTGTTCTATTGATGAAGTATGAGCCCCTATAAAATCCCCTCTTCAAAATAAAACACGTTAACACGAAAATAACCTGCACGCATAGACAGTATAGTGCCACTTTTATAGTAGACCACGAAAGATTCTTGTATTTTCGTTTTAACCTAAGTTTCATCTTAAGCTCCATAATTGTTTCGTAATTGTACTGAAATTTGTTACCAATTAAAAGCTTATTTTATATCCTTTACAATGAACTGAAGTTTTGGCACTTTACGTCATTTTTATGATCTGGAGATACAAAAAATGTACCCCTCCCCCTGCAAAAAATTGCGAAAATGTCGATTTTAGGCTGTCAAATCCTTTCAGATTAACAACCTTCGTCATTTGGTCTAGTTTTTATGACTTTCTTATCAGATGTGATCTTGGAAAATAAAGCCATTAAAGTCCGTAAAATTTTGATTTTCGGTAATTTTTTTTTAAAATGGGAATTTTCGGAATTTAAGATTTTTTCACAATTTGGACATTCTGACTTTGTGGTGGTAAAAAATCTGAATATATATTTAATAATTGCCGATGTTATAATGATTTTTGATATATCAGCAACAAATCGGGTGTATACATTTTAGTTTCAGACGTATTGTAGGTTCAGAAATGTCAAAATTAGCCCTAAAAATTAAGGGTAAATATGAAATATTCAGGCTCAAATGATGTTTTATTGAAATTCTAGTGTCTATTTCACTAAAGCTTTCAGCTAGAAGATCATTTAAGCAGATTTAAACTTTTTAAAAGGTATCTTTTTAACTCTTCTGCTTCTTCATTTAACATGAAGAATATGATAAAGTGATTGAGATCATTAAATATATTTGATCTTGATTGGTACTTGATTAGTATAATCAACAATAGGTCATTCCTGTTTAATTAAACATTCAATGATTAGATCTATTGACATGATGTGACCACTTTTCCCAGTTATATAAATTAAGGGTATGCGCATGTATATATGTACAAGGTACTGTTTATTTCAAACAAATAAAGTGCCCTTAATTGATCCTGGGGTGTTCTTTTTCCGCACGAGTGTACCGGTGACGGCCAAAAAAAGAGGAATAATCTTGCCATATATTGAGATATAAAATGATGTGCCTTCATTAAGATTTCCAAAATGAACTGTGCATTCATGTGGAAAAGGTGGAATGTTACTGACTTCACTCATGTGGAAAAAATTACCGGAAATAAAGTCATGCCGAGCTTTTTTCGTTCAAAAGGTTCGGTTTTCCAATTTTTCGGTGATAATAACTCTCCTTTCAACTGGTAATTGAAACTGTATGGCCAAGCTGGAAAATATCATTAAGTTTAGAGATGTCGTTTCTATGGCAATCGTACTTCACGCCAATTTGCTATTGTCTTATCAAATCACCCATGAAAGTATCGATAATGTGTTCCTTTGATGCTAAAACGGAGTGTAAAGCTCGGCATGTGAGAAGTAGATTAACTAGCCAAGGATAAGAGTGTTAAGCCTTAGAAGGTCTTCAAAACCAAAGCAGCTAAACCAAAGAAAGCAGTTATGCCCAAAAGGACAGCAGCAAACAAAGACAAAGAAAAGAAATCCACTGAGCCAAAGGCAAAGAAACCAACCTCCAAACAAAAAGCATTTAAGAAGCCAGTCGGAAGGGACACTTAACCTCGACTGGCAGGGAGACTTAACCTCATGAAAAGACAGAAACTACAACACAAAAGAAAGTCAAGACACCAAAAGAAGAAGTGAAGTCAGGATCTTACCTCTTACATAATTATGCAAGCAAAATCCCTTTTAAGGGAGAAGACCTGGGGTAGGAGGAGATAACTCTGTTTTTCACCTTTTTATTACTTACACAAACAAATAAAATCATTACAATAGGTATTATCAAAATTTTAAAATTGTAAAATGTTTTGCACACAGCAAATAAATATTAATTTTGTCATGAAAACAAATACCCAACATCCACTTATTTATAATGAGTCCATTTTACTCTACAGTTTTGCAATGCTGTCCAAAAATAATGAAAATATGTAAAAGTCAGATTTCTTCCAAGGGATGTTATTTATAGCACAGATTCAGCAATTTTATTGATGTTTACCTACTTTATTCTAAATTAAGAAAAATTGCGACGGTAGAATTTTCTAAAATTTTGATATATCTTGCATATGCTAGTTTTCTTTCTATTTTCATTTTTTGTGAAAATTAAAGGACAGAATTTTTTACATGAAGTGTTCAATAGTGATCAAAATAGAGTAAAAATTTTAGCCAATACTTTCCAGAACACCTATGTATTTCAGTTCAAACAAGTTGAATTTACTATCATTATTCATGCTTACTTTCACACATGTCTTAACTACAGAATTTTGCTTTTGAAATAATTTGAAATCGAATGCAAATTTAATTAGAGCCAATTTTATACACCACAATCAAGTCCTACACGGACCAAATAATATGAGAAAACATGGTATCTTTGATGACCACTCGACATAAAACGGGACGGTAAAAATTGTTGAAAATTGCTGAAAGTCGACATGAACATGTGTTGTTTTAATACTGAAAATATAAAGAAAATTAAACGAGTGGAAATTTTTAGGCTTCCCCAGGTCTACCCCCTTAAGGGCTACCAAATATCACGAAAAGATATTAAGTTGTATCAGCAATTTTTAAAGTAAAAAATAGCTTTTCCGTAAGTGTAGAGTATTTCTCTTTCTTACTTATTTCCTTTTTTCTTATTTACTTATTTATTTATTTATTTATTCATTGCCATCAGTCCTCCATATTGAAATTCCATTCTTTGTTGAGTCCCGTTCTCGAAATCCCGTCATTTTTAGCTCACCTGGCCAAAGGCCATGTGAGCTTTTGCCATCACTCAGCGTCCGTCGTCCGTCCGTTAACTTTTATTCAAAGATCTCCTCTGAAATTGCTTGGCCAATACTAACCAAACTTGGCCTGAATCATGACCAGGGTATGCTCTTTCAAGTTTGTGATGTCCGTAGACCAAACAACATGGCCGCTGTTACTAAAAATAGAACATAGGGGGTAAATTGCTGTTTTTTTGTAAATTACTCGAAAACCGTTACAGATATCAGAAATCTGACGTGGATAAAAATGATCAGCATGATGAGATCTACCCGCCCTGCAATTTTGAAGAATATCCGATAACCCATCTTGGAGTTATTGTCCCTTTTCCGTAAAATTTTCGGGGTTTTTTGTTACTTTTAGTCTTATATATTGAAAATGGTAGAAGATAGAAGTAAAGTTTAAATTACAAAAATGGTTAGCATAGTAAAATCTACATTTCCTGCAAGTTTGAAGAAAATCTGATGACCCACATAGGAGTTATGGCCCCTTTTTCTTTGAATTTTCACGATTTTATAACATTTTTACTTTTATTTCAAAAACTGTAAATGTGAATTACAAAAGTGTTGAGCTTTTCCTGGACTACAATTTTTACATTTGTCCAGCAGATTAGCATCTCATCCAAGATGGCCGCCACTAGGGGACATAGTTTAACATGGGACCCTATGGGAAATGCATTCAAAGATCTTCTCCTCTGAAACTACTGGGCCAATGTGGACCAAATTTTGTCACAATAGTCCTCAGGTGGTCTCCTTTAAAGTTTGTGATTTTTGTGGTTGTACCTCATCCAAGATGACCGGAAGCGGGGAACATAGTTTAACATAGGGACCCTATGGGAAATACAGTCGAAGGTCTTTTCTCCTGGAACCACTATAAGCCAATAGGAACCAAACTTGGATACAATTGTCCTTGGCTGGTCCCCTTTAAAGTTTGTGATTTTTATGTTCGTACCTCATCCAAGATGGTCGTCAGCACATGACATAGTTTAACATAGGACCCTATTTGAAATGTATTCAAATATCTACTTCTCTGAAACTACTGAGCCAGTTGGAACCAAACTTGAACACAATAGTCTATAAGTGGCCCCCCCTTGAAAGTTTTTTATGTTCATACCTCATTGAAGGTGGCTGCCAGCAGAGAACATAGTTTAATATAGGGACCCTATGGGAAATGCATCCAAAGATTTTCTCCTCTGAAACTACCGAGCCAAATTCAACCAAACTTGGTCACAATAGTCCTTGGCATGTCCCCTTCGTACCTCATTCAAGATGGCCGCCAGCGTGGAACATAGTTTAATATATAGGGACCCTATGGGAAATGCGTTCACATGTCTTCTCCTCTGAACCTACTGAGCCAATTGGAACCAAGTTTGGTTACGACTGTCTTTGGGTGTTCCCTTTCAAAGTTTGTAATTTTTATGTTTGTAACTCATCCAAGATTGAAAATGTAACATCTGGTGAACTGATTTATAGTATGAATGAGTGGTCTCTTCGTAACAATGAATAAAACCAGTCAACAGGTGAGCGATACGGGCTCATGTGAGCCTCTAAGTCTCAACAGTCTCCCGTTCCAGGACGGGAAATATTTTGAAAACACAATTGAAAAGTAACCTTTTCCCGGTTCTCGACATAAATTTTAAGCGGTTCCCGACATTGGTTACTGTTTTCCCGTGTATTGTTATTTTCGACGATCCCTTCCCCGCTCCTAACCAACAAACCCCCTTTTTTGCCTCTACCAACAACAGTCCCGCCTTCGGAGGATGCATCCACCGGTTCAACTTTTATCTTAGGTTATGCCCTATATCACTGCCAATGCTCAGATGTATTCATGTTCAACTGTTGATTTGATTTCAATTCATAAAAACAAGACGCAAAAACAAATATGTTTTTCCGAGATTCGATCCCGGAACCCTCAGTATTATAAACCAGCGGACTAGCCCTCTCGGCCATCGAGGCATTACTCTGTAATGTTTTAGAAAATGTGGGTATCATGAACCTGGAATATGAAATGCCGAGCTTTTCTCGTTCAAAAGGTTCGGTTTTCCAATTTTTCGGTGATAATTACTTTCCTTTCAACTTGTAATTGAAACTGTATGGCCAAGCTTGAAAATTTATCATTAAGTTTAGAGCTGTCGTTTCTATGGCAATTGTCCTTCATTCCAATTTGCTATTGTCTTATCAAATCACCCATGAAAGTATCGATAATATGTTCCTTTGATGCTATTAACGGACTGTAAAGCTCGGCATGGAGAGGTCTGAAATGACGATAGGTTCGCAGGGGTTCTGTATTAAAAAGATTGTTTGAGTCGCTATATATGGATTACATGCCTCTCTATGTCGATGATGCTAGTTCTAGGCAATTAATATATATGGAGAATTTTTGTTGATTATGAGTATACGTTATAATATGTGCAGTGCGCAAAGATATACGAAGGGAAGACATGCCGACGACTGGTTGTTCGCTTCGCGGAGCACATTTGCTCTGTCCGTAACAATACTGATTGTCCAGTGGGCAACAATTTCAGATCAACAGATACCCACAAGACATTCTGGTAGCAGTATTAATCAAAATACATGGATGCAAGGAACATTTATAAATATTGGAATAGAGGATCATAATCAGATTATGTACTCTAAATCAGGGGTTCAAATGTTAAATAGTCATTTAATGACTAAACGAGTCTCAATACTGGGTTGTGTGTGTCATATATATGCAATGTCAAAGATTCTAGCTAGGCATTTAAATACGACAATCTACGACTTTTGAGTGCAAGGCTGATTGTCGAAATATAAGTAAATTTGTTTTAGAATATCTGTACTTTTAACCTTCATCATTTTTTATGTAACTTTTTGGTTTTTTAGATATTATAATTGACCGATTTTAATTTGTCACATGTCCATATTTCTCTTTTTTTTTATTTTGACCTTGAAAGCTGTTTTGCTACACATATTTTTTTCTATACTGAGAATAGCTTTTTGAACTGTGTAAAGATTAAAAGAGATTCAAAAGCTGAAAGACTGTCGTGTTAAAAGATATAGTATTTTTTCAACACTATTAAAAAGAAACTCTGTAGTAAAATTGCTGAAAACAAAGATCTGTTATTTGAAAGTATATGTGAATGCTTGAGTGTATTAAATGTATTGATTGTTGAAAGTTTGGGCAAGGTTATTTTGTGTTTGATGTTTTGAACTGTTTTGAATTATCAATAGTAATCACATATTTAGATTTAATCAAAAATCAAAAGCTCTTTTATCTACTTTCATGTTATAAGTAAGGGGTTCCTATTGTTTAAGAATTGTTATCGAACAATACATTCATTCATTCATGAATAACAATAGTTTTATAGACACTTTGTATCATGTGGATTTACTCCATATCCCTTCAATAAACGTTCTTCCAAAAGTCCAATTCCGGAACGTTCCTGGTATTAGAATGGCGGGTCAAAGAGGTCAAACGGGGTAAAAATGGCGTCCCGCTGTATGAGGGCAAAGGGAATAAATTCTTCAATCAACATATGAAAGGTATTTGTGATTTGAAAAAGACCGAACATGTCATAAATCAACATTTTATCCCAGGCGGGTCATTTCCAACCAATTTATTTTAGGTCAAGATAATAAATAGGAGAATTCCTAGATTACGCTCAACTGACGTCAGGTACCAGTTTCCAGTAGATTCGGGGTAAGATGTCGACAATTACCCAAAAATTTGAATGTGGAATATCGTCTTTGCTTATACAAATAAAGGAAATACCAAACGCCAACTGGTTCTTTTTCTAAATCCTTTACTATTAGCTAATATGCCTTGTTAAATCTTTATTACTACAGCATTTGTACCTGTGTGTATTGTCTTCATGTTTTATGTACTTCATTGTAAGGGTACTCGTCTCGATAAGTTGGATTTTTTTCTAGTTTGATTTTTACTGTGAGTTTTTTGTGTATTTATTTCTTAGCCATTCACCACACATAGAGGGAGGGTTTGGATCCAAGAAAACGAGTTTAACCCCACTTGCGCCTGTCCCAAGTCAGGAATATGTTGGTCATTGGCTTGGCCTTGTCTTCTTATAAAATTTTAGTTTCTTAATATTTGGGTTTTTGGATGTGGTTTGTTTCCATTGATTTATTCACTTTTTTACCTTTTTGGGGCCATTTGGGGCTTGCTATATGGTGTGAGGTTCCTCACTGTGTTGAAGACCGTACGGTGACCCCAAGATGCTTTGTTTTGGGTCGTTTTAAGCTGGATATGGGATGTTGTCTCCTTAACATTTACCCCATTTCCTTTCTTTTTCATACTCTTCATTTTATAGTATAATAGAAACAAATAGTGATGACTCATTTCATTTTAATTAAAAACCAGTTGAAGCAAATTCAACCAAACTTCACAAGAACATATTACAATGATTGTTAATTTCTTTCCGATCCAATAAAAACATGACCACTAACGCGACATCGAGTTTTAACATTAGACCTTATGGGAAAAACGAAATTTCATCATCTGAAGCAAATTTTACTAAACTGTACTGGGGTGATGTAGGGATATATCGGCAAAGGAATACCGAAGCAAAAATGATGAAAGGCGGAATTCCAAAATCAAAAATCAAAACTCACGGCAATTCATATCCTTTACTTAGATTGCTCATTTTGTTCCTATTCGTTAAAAAATGACCGCAAGCTGGACTCTACCTGAAAAATATTGTTTTGATCTTGTCTTCTAGAACATCTGAAGAAAATTCAACCAACTTTACAGGAATGACCTATGGAAGGTCATTCGCAAACATTGTTCATTTCATTATGATGCAGTAAACTCATGACCACTGGCATAGAACATAGTTTAACATTGAACTCTATGGGAAAGTCACCATTTTCATCATCTGTTAAACCACTGAAGCAAAATTGTACCAAAATTTACAGGAATGATTTTTTTTATTTGGTCCTGAAAAGGACTTGCAGTTTTTTTTCGACAAATTTTTATTTCAACGTTTTTCGTTAATTCATGGAGTGTCATTCAGGGCTGAAACTTCTTACGTTTGAAACGGAAGCGAAAACCATACATTCACATAATCGGTGATATGAGGAAGAAATTCTGGTCTTTTTTGTCGATTTTTTTTTTTTTGGACACTTTTTGACGTCATGATTTTTTTTTTCATTTTATATACGAGTACGATTAGTCTTGAATCTTGACGAAGTTTCGGTGTTTGATAAAGTTTATTTAATTGTCACGGTGGTAAAACAATAGGTTTGATTAATTTTTTTCAAGTAAATGGTCGCAAATCTTGATGAAATATATGTTTTACTTCTTTAATTGTTGCCATTAAAATTTATGTGCTCAATCGACATTAATTAAATCTGAGTGCAAATCAAAATTTAATTTAAGTTGTTTATAGAAACTTAAGGTCCAATAGATTTCCCTTTCTGGTATCTCTTAGAAATACTTCGTACTTTTGTTGGACACTTTTATTTTTCTAATAGAAAAATTGAAATTTGCGAAAGGTTACTTATTGAAAGGTTTCTTCAGGCCATGTTAAGGACTGCTTTGTTTATTGAATATTGCAAGGATTTTAAAAATAAATATACAATGATATAGATAATTAATAAACCCCCTTACTTATGACTTATATATTGTCTTTATATGTTTCTGCTGAGATCATACTAGTGTGTGTGTGTGTTTGTGTTTGTGTGTGTGTGTGAGTGTGTGTGTGCTAATCTAATTCTTATCATGTGTGTTGTTTCCACTCATTAATTATATTTTTTCCTGTTGTATTTTGGCATATTTTCCCTTTTATGCATTAGTTGTCGTTTGAAAAACAAAAATCACTCTTTTTCAAACACATCAAACTATAATACTTGTAAATGAAGATGCTTCATTAAATTAAATGCAAGACGAAAAATTCAATGTCATTTGAATGTAAAAAATATGTTTAAGATGCTGACTAGTAAATGATGCTTTCATGTTTGTTATTTTGTGTTTATTTTGAATGCAATTAATGTCTCCAGCAAGAGCTGATGTTCTGTTCAAAAGCATTTTAATCTGATCTTTGTCTTGTTTTATAATCAGTGCTACAAAATAGTTTGACATAAAGGGTAAAGGAAAGGACAAAATGGAGAAGAAGGAAAATGAACATGAAAAGGAGACCGTAAGCAAAAGACACAAAAGAGGGATTAAGAAGAGAGGGTCGGGAGAAATAATAAACTGGGCAGGAAAAGGCTGACCACCTGTCAATCCCCTTGTTTTTGATACACATGTAGGATTGGTACCATAGTGAAGACTGTATGAACATTGTTGTTATGATTTGTCACTATGAAAAAGAAAGGAAATGGGGTAAATGTCAAGGAGACAACATCCCATATCCAGGTTAAAACGACCCAAAACAAAACATCTAGGGGTCACCGTACGGTCTTCAACACAGTGAGGAACCTCACACCATATAGTAAGCCCTAAATGGCCCCAAAAAGGTAAAAAAGTGAATAAATCAATGGAAACAAACCACATCCAATAACCCAAAACTATGTTTTATTTGAATCTTTATTTTTGAGATTTTATATTGAAATCAACAACTATTTTGATTCTAATTGTAGTTTGAAATACTAACAACCATTACAGGAAAAGTACAGAAATATTTTTATCCATGTCTGATTTTTCTTCTGATAATGAACAAATAAAGGGATATGGAGTAAATGTACATGGGACAAAATTCCTATAAATACATGGTAAGTTTAAGCAAATGGAACAACGCTTTTATTGTTGTTCTTCATCTTGAAGTTACCATGAGGCCTTCAACAAAGAGCAAACACTCCTACCTCATAGTAAGTTCAAGACGGCCCCTAACACCGGTTTCAGCGGAATTACTTGCTACATCCATGTATCCTGTTTTACATGGATGCGGGGTCGTCAACAAGCATTAACTATCGGGCAAAGTAGTCTTACAAACACTGTCATCCGTTGCCCGACAAAGGGGCTAATAGACAATACAACATGCAAACGACCACAGGGCACTCATCGAGTTGGTTGTAAGAAAACTTGGCTAGTAAAATCGGAAGTTGTGGGCAAAATATAAACAGATGGACTGGACAATAGTTTAATTTATAAAAGACAAGAAAGCCAAATGTTGAATATTGACAGCGCATTCATATGAGAAATTCTCATATGAACAAGTACACCATAACTGACAAAATAAAGAGCATACACCTCAAGCACGAGGAATCTTTTTACGGACTCCACACTGCACGAGAGACAAACTCCACCGTAAATGAACAAATAAAGGGATATGGAGTAAATGTACATGAGACAAAATTCCTATAAATACATAGTAAGTTTAAGCAAATGGAACAACGCTTTCATTGTTTTTCTTCATCGTGAAGTCACCATGAGGCCTTCAACAAAGAGCAAACACTCCTACCTCATAGTAAGTCCAAGACGACCCCTAGCACCGGTTTAAGCGGAATTCACTTGCTAAATGATGAACAACGCTACATCCATGTATCCTGTTTTTCATGGATGCGGGGTCGTCAACAACCATTAACTATCGGGTAACAAAGTAATCTTACAAACACTTTCATCCATTGCCCGACAAAGGGACTAATATACAATACAACATACAAACGTTAATACCTAATACTAGAAACCTGTAAAGAAATCCATTTTGTAATCAACTTTGAGCATTTGTTTGCAAGTCCGAAATTAGCTCCTCTGTTTCAATAATACATTCTTTATCTTGATGACTGAATAATATAGAAATTCCATGACACATTGACGGACATTATTTCTGGTTTTAAAAACATGTTCAACTGTTCAAAACATTAAAACGAGTTTTTAATTGAATAAATTGTTTATGATGAGTAATTTAACTGAATTGTATTATGCAATCTCGGATAAATGTGAAGCGAAATTGTAAAAAGCAAAATATATATATTGAGAAAATTGTATAATTTCCTTGGAGAAATAACACTTTAGACATAAAGTAATCATGGAATGTATCAGAAATTGACATCAGATGGAATATTTATTACTTTGTTTCAGTACTGCAATTTTTTTAATATGGCCTATATAAATACAGATATTGCCTCTTTACATCTTATTCAATTTTCTATCAATACCTGATAACACAACGACTTCAAGAACTCATTGAAAAATAAATTGCAGAAAAACCGAAACATGAGAACCGAACCGTCTGTCTTAAACGAAGAATCTCAGGACAATGGCAACATCGGAAAAAAAATAAAGACATTAAATGAGTACGGTGCATAAAAAAAAATTAGAAAACCCGCATATACAAAAATGAACAACACGGACAAAATAAAAACCATAGGTGATATCAGGTCCATCAGTAGATTAAGCATCTCCTGCTTCGTATACCGAACTTGTTGTGAATTTAGTTTCTGTATATGACCAGTTCGACAACTAATGTCCCTTCCGTGCAGTTTAAGTCGAGACATTTGGAAGACCATTAACTCAAAGATATCGAAAAACTGATAGAGAGCAAAAAAAAAAACTAATAAGATCAAAATAGAAAAGCAAAGTCAGCTAAGGTCAGATCTTTGCATGAGGGAGAAACTCCTCAGTGTACAACAAAATTTTCAAAATTTGGATATTGCAAGTTTCTAAATAAGATTAGCTCAGTACTAACAACTTGGCCGGGAATACCCTCGGGGACTAACATTCCCCCATCAGAAGCATCGACCCAGTGGTATCAAATAACTAAATACCTAACTTACTTAAATTATTTTCAACATAAGAATTGATGATATTTGTAATCACAATGGCTTTGCAGAAATTACAATTACAATATCCTCGGCATTTAGTGATTTTTAATTCACAAAAATATTTAGGCATATATATTACAACTGGACCGCTATGGGATATCTGTTTCCCATATGACAATAGATCTTTTTCTTTACAGCTAAAGTTTGTTTCCTCTACCGGAATCTGGCTTTGCTATTCGAATTGACATGTTTAACACGGCGGGTGTCTTGTAAGAAGCAGGATATGCTTATTCTAACGGTCAACCTGATATCAACAATGGTTTTTTTTATTGGGTCCGTGTTTTTTATCTCTGTATATGGGTGTGTCTTCATTTTTGTTTTCTGTGCCGTGCCCATGTTATGTCTTTGTTTCTTTGTTTTTCCGATGTAGTCATTGTCCTTGGATTATTCGTTTTTGACCGACGATTCGGTTCTCACTTACATTACTACTCTTGTACTAAATAACACATTTCAAAAATGTCAAAACATGTGTGCCGACATTATATGGTTTTGAAAACAAACTCCGATATTCAAAACCAATAAAGTGTATTTTTTTAATTAGATGAATTGTTTATAAATAACTTTTAATTGATTTATATTATGCAATAATATGGATCAATATGGAACAAAATTGTACAAAAACAAAATATATAGCAAAATGATTGTATAATTTCTTTGAAGAAATGACACTTCTAGATATGTAGAAATTATGGAATGTATCTGAAATTAACTTCAGATGGAATTATCATTTCTTTTCAATTCCACAATTTCTTCATATAGCCAAAAAATAAATAAAAATATTGCCACATTACATCTGATTCAATGTCCTGTCGTTGCCTAGTAAGATTATGACTACAGGAATTGTTAAGATTGAACTATATATTATATGAAAAGGATATGATGTAAATGTACATGGGACAAATTCCTACAAATAGGTGGTTAAGTTAAGCAAGGAACAATGATTTTGTTTTTGTTTTTCATCTATCAATTATTACCCCCAAAAAGTCTGAACTATGATGAAGTAAAACAGAATTAATTTGCTATTGTTAAGAGTTTAAGAGTACACTGAACCCTCTCTTAACCGGAATCCCGATAAAACAAAATATTTTGCATAATACCTTTATTGATATCTATGTTGTCACATTCCCACAACCTCACACCGCCCCTCATTCCCGTTATAAAAGGAAGGAGACATTCTTAAAATCTTCATATCCCAGTAGCATTGAACGAATATTCAAAAGTAGGAGAATACCCCAAATTGAAGTGGGTTCAGACAACACAAAAAGCTTTGCAGACTACAACTTCCCATGTTGCAGCAGTAAATTTATATTGCAGACGACACGACAACTTCCCATGTTGCGGGAAAAGTTATTTTGCAGACGACAATAAGTCGCCTGTCATTCCGTATGTATTTTGTGTATTAGTATTAATCCTATTTTATAAGTAAATTAACAGTAATTTCTGTATTTTGTCATTCGAAAGGAAATTATTTAGCATTGAGATGTTGATGCTTTTTGCATTTGCCTCCTTTCCTTTTTTTAATAATTGAGAGGAAAATGAATCATCATTGAGGTTGATGTTATTTGCATTTGCCTTCTGATAAAGTGCCATCATTTTATACCCTATGTATTATTTAGTCATTTTGCCATATATCTCAAAAGGTTAAAAAGCTTATCAGAGGACTTTAGCTTTGTTAAAACTGCAATCATTTTTAGTGAAGCAGATGACAATTGCTATAGATTTGAAAGTCTCTTCACGACAGATTAAAATCAAACAAAAACAAATGATTTTAAAAAGATGACAGAGAACAAATGACCTAAAGGGATTGAAGTTAACGCAAAAATCAACTGATGAAAATGAGTTTTGTTAGAGAATACTCCTTTCTCTTATAGATTCTATTGTTACTTTCAAATAATTGGGTTCTTTGCAAGCACCGAATATCAAAGGATCTAAATGGAAAGCCAAAATTGCGATGAAATACACTTATTACAGAATTAGGAAGTGACATTGCAGTTAGTACCAGACGTTTTATAAAACCAACCCCTTCCGAATAACCTAATTAATACCGAAGTAACTGTAAATTTATTTTCTGCAAATGCGCATTTCGACAACTTATGTCTCTTCAGTGCAAATAAAATCTAAATGTTTGGAAGACCATAAACTCAAAGATGTTCAAAAACTGATAGAGAGCAATCGCTTGTGAATGTAAACAATGCTATTTTACTTCAACATGCTCTTGTGTTCTTCTTTTATCTTGTCCGAAAGTCATTCTAAGTATTATTTGATTAAGATACTGTATGGTTGTTATATTTCGCGGGGTATTAATTTTCGCGCTATTCGCGTTTCAAATGATAATCGCGAAAATTAATACCCGCGAATATTTCATTCTAAACCATTATATGAATGAACATAATGACTTTCACTGAAAATCCGCGAATAAATGCAACACTGAAAGCCGCGAAAATTTAGTACCGCGAATATAAAGCCCTATACAGTACATGGACACATCCTTTTCGTTCCCTGCTTTTACTACTAAGTGTACTTTTCTATTAAGTGGTCTCTTTTTGGCTTCGAGGATGACGTTTTGCCCTATTAACTGTTCCAGCAATTTTGAAGACTTATATATACTAGATTCAGTCGTCATACCAAACGTTCATTAATTCAAAACGCCGTGTAATTATAACGATACAAAAATAACGTTTTGTCATACAAAGTCAAAGTATATATCCACTTGACGTGTTGAAATCAATAAGTATTAAACGTTCACGCTTGTCATATTGGTAGACGTTTTTATTTACTCTTGGGGTTATTACGTAGCCGCCAACACGGTATTAACTAATTCCTTTCGTTTGCAAAAAATATAATTGATTAAGAGACGAACTACAGATTTCATATATCTGAATTATTAAATAAATATATAATAGAAGGATGTCAATCGTACAGTCAATCTGTTTCTTCAACTTAATAATTAACTCAAGAACCCGAAATAAATCCAAAATTGAAAATTGTTTAATTTGATTAACATTGGCATAACATAAGGAAGTACTTATATTAAACTATACGAGATAGGAGCTCTTTTGTGTTTTATGACATAAATAATGGGGGAACTGGTACCAGACTGCATTCCAGTCAGGTTCATCCATTCGCCCATTATGGGGACTACCCTCCATCTGGGCACTTTTATTATAAAAAGAGAATCGTATCGGATAACCCAAAAGATCCGTATTTGATATGTCCTAAATATGCGTTCTCGCATATCCAAGGTGGTCGATTTTTCTAACATTGTATACATCACCGTCTTTTGCATGTGTCCTGATTTTACTCTTTCAATGCTATATTAGATAATTATATAACAAATTTTTTACTTTTAAAAATACATTTTCAATGGGCACTTTAGTGTCAGATGTCGGATGATCGACTGTTGTTCCTGAAATCACAAACGGAAAATATAAATCTTATTTATATTTCTACTTGCATTTGGAATAATAGTACAGTATTACGATATTGATGTCTCAAACTCTTATTGTAATCCCTTTGCCCGGATTTGAAAGTGTTGTTCCATTGCTTTTTACCACGTATTTGTAGTGAATTCCGGCTACCTCAAGCAGTTTTCTTCAGTCCCTCGAGTGTTCAGGCCACCAAAGTTCGACTGTAGTTCGAAGATGCCTTCTGAAGGATACTAGAAATACCCACCTTATTGTAGGTTATAGATCTCATTTTTTACGTAGACTAATTGTTAGAACTGAAAAATAACCTTTTGATGGAGTTTTAATTGTCTGTTTGGTAATTAAATCTGTTAAGAACCTGCGTTTTCCCTTTTAAAACCCTGTGTGGCATCAGTAGTTCTTTCGTGTAAAGACTTGATTGTACAATCACGTAAGAATCAAGTTTTTCAACAAATTCGATATATAATGATTTATCTGTATGACGATGAATCATATTCTTTCGTTCGACTTCCAAAGGCATACTTTGTTAGGTTGATAAACACATTCTGCGCCTCAAAGGAATATATGCCCACTATTATATTCTTAATATCTGCAAAAGCTACAACCCATTTTTTTATCGGATTTCTTACTTTAAGTCTGATATCAAGAACTAACCAAGCTTACATCTCGGATGTACTTCCTATTCCTTTCAAAGATACAAGTTGATAAGGGTCTTGGAACATGTGGAACAATCTGTGCAAACAGGGATCTATTCAATACATTTATTTGGGCTGCGGTTTCCATAACACCTACGTTATCCATTCCATTGAGAGATATAGGAACCTTCAATGTTTTGATGTCTTTGTTCTGAAGCGAAGAAAGTCTTTGACGTTTTTATTTTCTCTTTTAAGCAGGACTTTCTTTATCTAGAAGATGGACTTAAGGTCGACATATTCCTTCAGTCTAGTGTTGTTTAAATTATCTCTATTAGGAGTATTCTGTCAATCTTCCTTTATATTCTATGCGACGGATACCCGGTTGTTTTCGTAGTGATCTTCCTGGTGTTAATCTTTACTTTTAAAAATTGGCATTCCATTTTTTTTTTTAATTCGACTTCCAAAATGTCCCTCTCTTATTTGAGTGTCCTGAAATTTTGCTGCAAAGTCTCTTTAATAAATCGGCAAACGAATACCGAAGCACAAATGATGAAAGGGGGAATTCCAAAATCAAAAATCTGAAATCACGGCAATTCATATCAAACACGAATTGAGATAGCATGACAAAGACAAAAGGAATAAACAAAAATGAGCAAGAACGCTACAAAAATAAAGCAATAACAGTATAAAATCCCACAAGAATTGAGCTATCATCAGGTGCTCCGGAATTTTAAGCAGGATCTTCTGCACGTATTGATAGCGTTAGTATCTGACCCTATTGTAATGGTTCTGTGGTTCTAGAGTAGTAATTGTTAATTCGATTAAAGTGTCCCAGATTGCGTTTGGTATTTCCGATATCGTTTTCAAATCCTCTTCTTTTTCTTTCATTTTCAACGAGTATGCGTTATCTACGTATGTTTTTCTGCAAATTTTTACCGATCCTGTTTCATATTTAGTTTAGTCTATCCGATATTATCTGTACACGCATAACAAACCCACCTCCTTTTGTCAAATTCAGAGTGTTTATTTGTTTCTTGACATTTAGAACACTTCATCACCCTTTCATAGGCTTGAATGTACGTTGTTCAGATTGTTACATATTTCATTTGGACTTACGACAAATTTTTCGTTGATGTTTTATTTCTTCTTCCTTTTTCTGCCACAAATTTCATCTTCCCGGCTGGTATGAAAATGCAGATGCATAACATATTGTCTGATACGTTTTAGAGATGGGAAACAACGGAATTTTTTTTTTCGTTGCATGTTCTTTTGTTCTTTTCTTTTTGGAAAAAAATACACTAGTTTATCGCAGCCGGGATAAACGTTAATCCATATTTTAATAAATAATCTAATGACTCGGAATTATTTTCATTTCATGATATTACTGCCTATGACGTGTTCATCACAATTAACTAACAAACTAGCAGCAGAAGCAATATTCTGAATCGAGCACGTGAGCATAGTGGTGAACATACTAATGAGTTTCTCTCGAGTATGTTAATCACTATTATCACGTGCTCATTTCGCGTAAAACACTAATCAATCAATTAGGTGCTCATTTCACAACGTTGCTGATGATGCTGATATTCCTGGTTGTGACGACTTTGAAATGAAGCACACATGCCCGTTATGTGGAACCTACCTCGCGTTGAAATGAGAGGCTCCCAAATGAATGAGGTGGGAAGAAACTCGAGAGAGTTAAAGGGACCAACGTATGATAATAACAAAGAAATGAAAACAGCAATGCTTAAAAAAGACAAATTCGCCATTAATTTTAGAGGTTATTAGACGTAAAAAGGTCAGGAAAATCTTAGAAATATAACTGCCACATTCTCAAGCGATATAAATAAAGCAGTGAATAATAATTATGATTATTCACTGCTTGATTTATACCGCTCTGTAATTTTGTCTGGTATGTCACTTTTTGTTGTGAAATTTACGTACTTGACATGTTAATAACGATTATTCTACAGTATTCCCATACTAAAGTATCAAATCTTCACGCTTGTCATATTCGTGAATGTTTTTATTCACTCTTGGGACTTTTAGTATACATAAAAACACGACAAAACACAATTTCTTGTGTTTGTAGAATTACTGGTTATGTGACTTAACATCTTTTCCTAGAAGATATTCTCAGCACATTTCGAATCCGAAATAAGTTAAAATCACAATTAAATTAGTAACAAAATAGATAAAATAATTAAAAACAACCTGATAGAAAGAGCACCCATATGATACAACAAGACAACCAATTGTGAACGGGTCCAAGATGAGGTTTGCGAGTGCAATTGAAAAAATGCTGCGCGTAGCGAGGCGTGAACTATTTTAGATAAATATCGGTCAAAACCCCGATTTTACTCTAAAAATTAATATTTTTTCATGTTTTGATATGGGGCATGCCCCTCACGCCATCCCTCAGTCCTCGCCTGAAATCAAGATGCCAGTGTGTTTTGGTATCGGTACAAATTTAACTGTAAAATTTCTTTAACAATTACTATGGCCCAGGTGAAGCATCGGACGTATATTCTTTTTGTCCTGAATGTGTGTCTGTCTGTCTTTTGCCCTGAAATTCTAACCTTCATTATAAATTTTGAACTATGTCAGATAGATTTTTCATACTTGGCAATAGTATAGTTCTAGTCAAGAGAAACAGAATATACAAAAACAATAATAAGGTCAGGACAAATATCAAGGTCGCAGAAGTTAATTTTTTAGATTTATTGCTGGCTATAACTTTTGAATAGATAAAGGAGTTGTGGTGCCATATGTAGTGTTTCACAAACACATCTTGCTAATACATCTTGTACTTTCATATGAATGGACGATACAAAACGTGTGAGAAAAACTAAACTGCGACTGTTACCAAGAACTGTACGGAATACTATTTTACCAAACAATGTGTTCCAAAATTTGGAACCGAAGAGGGATTACACAAAACAAAAAGTAAAAAAAAAAGATTTCAACACTTTAAAGAATGAATGACGTTTGTTGAATAAGAGATTCGTGTATCCTTCAGAGAAAAGGGGGTTGCAATGATGTTCTAGTAAAAAGGGGAACCTCCTACTATTTTTGCCATTTTTTGCCAATTTTTACCTACATTTGGCAAAAAAATATTTACTTTGTCATTATCCACGGAAACCCTTTTGGATAGACCAATGATACCTTAACCTCAATGCTACGAATGCTATCCAAAAAGTAAAAAGATTTTTTTTGGAGACTCACTTAACTTTAGATCTCTACATTAACTGATACAAAGAAACCAACACATCTTTATAAATCAAAATGGTAAAACGGTTATGTAACATTGGTAATAAAATTGCATTCCAGACAAACGTATTAAGAATAAGTACCCAGTAATACAGTATTAAAGTGACAGTTTATCAAAATTAATGTTAAATCCAAATGTCTTTGTCTGGAAGTGATTTTTTTTGGTTTTCTACATCAAATTATAGACTAAAGACTAGCAATGAAAAGTACATTATCTTTTTATGAAATCAAACATTTGTATTGTAGTGTATTGCTTTGTATTTACCGATTTTACAATCCACTTTATACATTACGTCATCTGGAAAAAAAATCAATATATAACATGATTTCATTTCTCTTATTATTCAGCAATTATATATTAAAGCCTTTTTAAGAAATATTGCGGTTCTTAAAGACATTTTGAAGCTGAAGTTAAATACGAGTCCAATGTGTTTTATTCAACAAACAAATGTTCAACTTTTTTCATTGGTTTATAGGTAGCCCTCGTTGGCCGTGACCGACTTGTGTTACTCCTGTTACTCCGGGGGATCGAATCCAGGACCCGGAGCAGTGGCCAGCGACCATGTGCACTTAAGATCCAAATCCATAAACTCAATCGATCGCTATTCTATGATATTTCTGTCATATTTTTTCTACTTTTCTTGTTTAAATACCTTATATTTTTTGCAAACGAACCGCAAATTCAAGTGTGAGTGGACACACTGCAAGTGTGGTAACAATACAAGTTTGGAAATGATATTATCCTAAAATCGAAACTTTTACAAGGGTTTGTATGAATATATTCTGTCGAAATTGGACAAAATCACAGAATGCATTTGCACTTGGATGGATACACAAATAAATGTTTCCCTGCCACAGCTTTATATCACAATATCTACCCTTGGAATTATTTTTTTGAAAATTGTCCAAAAACTCATTGCAAAAAGGAACCAATGAAAGGTCAAAGTCAATTTATCCCTTTCATGGTTTCTCAAATTATCTCCCCTTCCTGGATTCGGACAATATAGTGTCCTTCCTTTGTGTAAAGTTTCATTTACGTTCAATTGCGTTGGTAGATATTCATCACATAATAACTAAATACCGAAGTTACTGTAAATTTTATTTCGACTTTTTAATAAACGACTTTTTTCACAACTCATCATTTCACGAAAAAAATATCAATTTATTAAGATTTAAAAGCCGTGTATTTTTTCAAGCAATTTAAGAAAAAGTGTAGAATTATTCGAAAAGTGAAATATTTTGTGTAAGAAAAAAAACTTTCAAACGGGGTTACCATTGTAGATGACCTATAATGGAAAGAGAAAGCAATTTTAAACAGCAACTGACATCAATTCTGTTTTCACAGATTTCACTTACGTCATGGCAACTTTACATATACCTAATTAAAGGAATTCCTATAACTACACATTCCAAAAATTTCCATTGAAGCATCCCTATTGTAATCCACGGAAGTTTAAAAACAAATTCAATTAATATTAATATATATAATGCACATCTCATTTCCTATATCCTTTGGACACTTTGTGCAGATAGTACTTTAGCATTGATCTTGGATACCTATTTCAGTTTTAAGCATCAGAGTTGTGCTAAAAATCTGATATGATATTATTATTATTATTATTATTTGCTTAATATAGTTTTTCCTCCCCTAAGAGTATACGCGCTATTTTGTCTTCACCGTCTGTCGTCTCCGTCTGTCTGTTCGTACATCACATAACGCGAGAACCACACGACTAAAACCTTTGATCCGATTTTGAGACCTTCTTCTTACTGTGTTTTGTGAATATGAAGAACAAGTCAACAAAAATAAATAAGAGCAAGAATGTTTTTGTGTTCATCAAAATCTTTATTTTCAAAGTTTTACTCAAGATTTCATTTTTTAGTTTGCTTTCAAAGGTAACTAAACCTATTTCCATCAATAATATTTCAAATAAGACCCCTGTCACACAAAAGTCACTTAATTCCCTTCGTAACCAAAGTGACATACACACATGCAATTGAAGACTGTGTCTTCCTTTTTCTTTTGTGTCCCGTTCTCATGTAGTGTCCTGGTTTCTTGGTGTCTCGGATGTTGCCGTTGTCCCTGGATTGATCGACTTTTGACTGACGTTCGGATTTCATTTTTTTTCATAATTGAAAAACAACAATAAAAGCGTTGTTCCTTTGCTTTTACCATGTATTTGTAGAGACTTTGTCTCATGTACATTTACTCCATATCCTTTCATTCACCATTGAAAATAGTTTTAGTAAAGATTAACATAGACGTCAAAAAGGTCAGGTCAAAGATCAAAGTCACAGTGGTATTTGAATTATTTTTTAATAAATACAGGAGCTGCTGATGCAAAATGAAGTGTTTCACAAACACATTTTGTTCTTTCATATAAATGAACGCGACAAAACGTGTGAGAAAAAATGAATTACGACTGTTTCAAAACATGAAAAGACTGTACTTTACTAACTCCACGTATACAAAAGAATGTGTTCCAAAATATGGTCCCGAAGAGGGACTAAACAATCCAATGCTTAAAAAATATCAACAGCTAAAACAATGGTTGACGTTTCTGGAAGTAAGAATTAAAGAGAAAACTATGCAATCTACATTAGTAAGATGAGCTTATGGAACAGTATTTAAAGACACTATTCGCGGGACCAAGGATCCAATAAAAGTCTCATAAGACAAAAGACCGGCGAACAAGAGGCATAATGATAGATCAGAAATGTTATACAGACTTAATACAGTCGTCCCTTCACCTGCATATCCATGCAGCCTTGAAGAAAAGCAGATTCTATTGAGTTTCAAACCAAAAACGGAGGCTCTGGCTAATTTTACCTATATTCTACAAAATGTATTGTTTTTAAGAAAAAAGTATGGGATTCAAAACCGCAGATGCCCGGTTTAGATCCGCTAATGGTGTCTTGACCTGTTCCCTTAAACATAAAACACTGTAAAGGTAAATAAAGTTTTGTTGGAGACTCAGTTGGAGACTGGTACAAAGAACATATAACATCTTTATGAATAAAAATGGGAAAGCGGTTATGTAACATTGGCAATAAAATTGCTTGCCAGACAAACGTATTAAAGATAAGTACCCAACAATAAAACAATAAAAATAGTAAGGCGAGAGTTTGTCAAAATTACTGTTCAAAACAAATGCCTTCGTCTGGAAGTGAATTTATTTGTCTTCTACGTCAAATTATAGATGTAAAGACTAGCAATGAAATGTACATTACCTTTATATGAAATCAAACATTTGTATCGTAGTTTATTGCTTTACCGATTTTACAATCCACTTTATACATTACGTCATCTGGAAGAGGAATTGGACATTTATCATGATTTCATTCTCTTATTATTGAATCATTATATTTTTAAAGCATAATTAAGAAATATTGTGGTTCACAAACACATCTGAAGCTGAAGTTAAATATGAGTTTCCAAGTACAAAAGATTTTTTTATCAATCCACATTATTACTTTTTTCATTGGTTTATAGGTAGCTCTCGTTGACCGCGACCGACTT
>MJUU01043660.1:34303-52746 GCA_002080025.1 Modiolus philippinarum | reverse complement strand
GAAAAGTGAAATATTTTGTGTAAGAAAAAAAACTTTCAAACGGGGTTACCATTGTAGATGACCTATAATGGAAAGAGAAAGCAATTTTAAACAGCAACTGACATCAATTCTGTTTTCACAGATTTCACTTACGTCATGGCAACTTTACATATACCTAATTAAAGGAATTCCTATAACTACACATTCCAAAAATTTCCATTGAAGCATCCCTATTGTAATCCACGGAAGTTTAAAAACAAATTCAATTAATATTAATATATATAATGCACATCTCATTTCCTATATCCTTTGGACACTTTGTGCAGATAGTACTTTAGCATTGATCTTGGATACCTATTTCAGTTTTAAGCATCAGAGTTGTGCTAAAAATCTGATATGATATTATTATTATTATTATTATTTGCTTAATATAGTTTTTCCTCCCCTAAGAGTATACGCGCTATTTTGTCTTCACCGTCTGTCGTCTCCGTCTGTCTGTTCGTACATCACATAACGCGAGAACCACACGACTAAAACCTTTGATCCGATTTTGAGACCTTCTTCTTACTGTGTTTTGTGAATATGAAGAACAAGTCAACAAAAATAAATAAGAGCAAGAATGTTTTTGTGTTCATCAAAATCTTTATTTTCAAAGTTTTACTCAAGATTTCATTTTTTAGTTTGCTTTCAAAGGTAACTAAACCCATTTCCATCAATAATATTTCAAATAAGACCCCTGTCACACAAAAGTCACTTAATTCCCTTTGTAACCAAAGTGACACACACACATGCAATAGGGTCTGTAAGTCTCGTCATGTGACTCACGAGAATCCACGATAAACAGGCAATTCGAAAACGTTTCCCGCCGAAACATGACGTCTTAGGATTATGACGTTCAGATTTTTGTTTGAAACGTCATATATCTTTGTTTAAAATGTAACTTCCGGGTACGATTTTTGATCCCGGAAGTTCCAAAATTGTACGAGACTTACAGGCCCTATTGAAGACTGTGTCTTCCTTTTTCTTTTCTGTCCCGTTCTCATGAAGTGTCCTGGTGTCTTGGTGTTCCGGATATTGCCGTTGTTCCTGGATTGATCGTTTTTTGACTGACGTTCAGATTTTATTTTTTTCATACTTGAAAATAGTTTTAATTAGTAAAGATTAACATAGACGTCAAAAAGGTCAGGTCAAAGGTCAAAGTCACAGTGGTATTTGAATTATTTTTTAATTAATACAGGAGCTGCTGATACAAAATGAAGTGTTTCACAAACACATTTTGTTCTTTCATATAAATGAACGCGACAAAACGTGTGAGAAAAATTGAATTACGACTGTTTCAGAACATGAAAAGACTGTACTTTACGAACTCCACGTATACATAAAAATGTGCTCCAAAATATGGTCCCGAAGAGGGACTAAACAATTCAATAGTTTCAAAAAAATCAACAGCTAAAACCATGCTTGACGTTTCTGGAGAAAGAATTAAAGAGAAAACCATGCGAACTATATTAGTAAGATGAGCATATGGCACAGAATTTAAAGACACTAGTTGCGGGACCAAGGATCCAATAAGAGTCTCATAAGACAAAAGACCGGCGAACAAGAGGCATAATGATAGATCAGCAATGTTATACAGACTTAATACAGTCGTCCCTTCACCTGCATATCCAGGCAGCCTTAAGGAAAGCAGATTCTATTGAGGTTCAAACCAAAAACGGAGGCTCTGGCTAATTTTACCTATATTCTACAAAATGTATTGTTTTTAAGAAAAAAGTATGGGATTCAAAACCGCAGATGCCCGGTTTAGATCCGCTAATGGTGTCTTGACCTGTTCCCTTAAACATAAAACACTGTAAAGGTAAATAAAGTTTTGTTGGAGACTCAGTTGGAGACTGATACAAAGAACATATAACATCTTTATGAATAAAAAATGGGAAAGCGGTTATGTAACATTGGCGATAAAATTGCTTGCCAGACAAACGTATTAAAGATAAGTACCCAACAATAAAACAATAAAAATAGTAAGGCGAGAGTTTGTCAAAATTACTGTTCAAAACAAATGCCTTCGTCTGGAAGGGAATTTATTTGTCTTCTACGTCAAATNCGATTTATTGTAAAAATAAATAAATTAAAAATCATAAAATATTGATGCATTTTTGAACATTTTTTATTATGATTTTGCATAGCGAATTTGCACAGAAAAAATTGTTAGACAATATAAACAAATTTTTTGTTTGCTATATATGCTTGTATTCAAAAATATCATAACATTTTCTTATGATATTTCAGGGTATTGATGTTCAAAATCACGTAATTGTATTACTGGTAGTCTGTTTAACATCCGTTACCATGCATTTAGGGGTTCTTCTAAAATTGCTGTATAAAAATAATTCAAAGAGATATGTGGAGGAAATTTTATAGAAAGACTCCAAAATGCCAATACTTCCCGAAAAAATCATTATTTTATGTTTCTTTGAAATTATATTTTTTCACATTTCTGCTGTGGGACACAATTTTGAGAATGACTGTTATGTCATAATATATCCCTTTGAATTATTTCTTTGAAAAATTGTCCAAGTCCAAAACCTTATGGCAAAAGGAATCAATGAAAAGTCAAAATCAATTTGTCCCCTTCATGGTGTCTCAAATTATCTCCCCTGCCTAGATTCGGACAATATAGTGTCATTCCTTTGTGTAAAATTTCCTTAACATTCAATTACGTTGGTATATTTTCATTACATAATAACTAAATGCCGAAGGTACTATAATTTTGATTTCGAATTTTTAATAACGACTTTTTCTCACAACTCGTCAATTCGTGAAAAAACTTCTCAAATTCTTGAGCTTTAAAAACCGTGTATTTTTTAAGCAATTTAAGAAAAAGTGTAGAATTACTCAAGAATGAAAATATCTTGTGTTAGAAAAAAAATCTTTCAAAAACGGGGTTACCATTGTTATTGACCTATAACGGCAAGAGATAGCAATAAAAACAACTGACGTAAATTCTGTTTTCACAGATTCCACTGAAGTCATAGCAACTTTATACGTAATTAAAGGGATTCTAATAATTACACATGTGGGCTATGATACTCCAAATATTTCCCTTGGAACATCCCAGTTGTATTCCACGGATGCTATTAGAACAAATTCAATTAATACAAATTATACTGCACGGATTTATATGCCTCCGACACTTCGCACAGCTGTTCCTTATAAATTGGTTAATTAGCGTTGATCTTTTTTATTTACTATTTAATATCAAAGGCAATGAAAAAAATCTGACATAGTGTTATTTTCAGGGTTCATCGATATATTGTCTAAATCGTGCCACCTAAAGGGGATACGAGCTAATTTTGTCTAAATTTGCCGTGTGTTGACAGTTCATCGTCGGTCTGATCGTTCGTCCATCACAAAATTTTGTCATGCATTTTTCCATTGTTTTCCTCAAGACATAATAAGTGATCATCGCTTTGATCATAAATACAGAGTTTATCAATCAAGATGTCATACAGCCGAATACACAGATGCTAAAATTATTCAATCTTTCTAAATTTTCTCTTCGGACATTTTATTTACTCTAGAGATTATCATACAACCATAAACATATTACAACTTGTTATTTTGTGTTAGTATTTATCATGTAAATAATTCACAGAATTTAGCATATTATGTCATAATGTAAATTGCTACAACAACAGCGGACATTCGTTGATTTACACATCCGAGATTCACCATGAAATATATGTCAGTCTCAAAACTATACATTCATTGTAATTCTTAGGCATTATTATAAAAAAGAATGAAATATTGAACAAATAAACAATTGAAAATAGTGAAGGAAGGTTAATCAAGTGCTACGGTGAGTCCAAAAAATAGTCCGAAATCAAAGACAACATGCAGGCGAGGATCCAAGGAATTGAAAAAGGGGGGGAGTTCCGATTTAGAAGTGAAGGAAATTTCGCCGAGCTAAGCGATGCACGAAAATTTTGGGGGTATTTCTTAGTAAAACATCAGGATATTCATTAAAAAATACATGATTGTCAGAAAAAAGGGGGGTTCCAACCCCCGGAACCCCCCCTTAGATCCGCCAATGACATGCCAAAGACATCGCTTAAGGACGAATCATAAACGAAAATTGCGACATATTACAGATGAACAATAATAACCAAATCAAAAAGCATGGGTGATATCAGATGCACTGGTATCAATCAACATCAGGCATGTGATGTGGAGGCCATTGTCTTAAGCAAACTAATCAATAACAAAATACCGAAGTTTTTTTGGATATGAGTACTTCTTTTTGTACTACTTTTGGAATATGGCTTTCCATATTATTCGATTTTAATGCTGCTGATGAGAGGTTACTCCTCAAAACACGTGTACAGCACAACGAAATTAACTGTTTTGATGCAACTTCGGTATTATTTGTATTTTAAACTGCATTTTCTGCATATATGGCTATTCAGACAACTTATGTCTCTACAGTGCAGACCAAATCAAGACATTTGAAGTTAAGAAATCGAACGATGTATAAACAAATATCAAAAGGGATCGAAATTGAAAGCGAATGTCAGCTTATAAGTTTTGCATGAGGGAGATACTCCTTAGTTTTGAACTAAATTTTCTAGTTTAGATAATGTCAGTTTACAAATAAAAAAAGGTGTTCAAGAATACTTAGGAACAATGGATTCTTTGGTTTGCTAAACATGAAAGCACTTGTCAGTATTTGGTCTGTAAATCTGTAAATGTAACACTGAGAATGCGCAATAAAATTACAATTCGAAAAAATGCTCCCGTAAAAACATCTTTGGATTATAAAGTACAAATTTTTGATATCAACGAACGCCAAATCTTTTTCCGCAGCAATGTAATTTAAAAGTAAAATCTGCGATGTGAGGTCCTAGGCGAAAGTCAAGTAATGATCTTTGGTTTGCTTCTTATATAATAACGAAATACCGAAGTTACTGTAAATCTTTTTTCTGCATATGTGCGTTTCGACGAGTTATATAATCATTATCGTATTAGTGTTTTGCTTGTGTATTGAACTCAGATTGATAAGTTCTTAATTTGTCTTTTGTTTGTTTAATGCGTATTGTGTTTTTTACTGATAGTTTCCTGAACTGAATTTCAGAATTTGTGAAACATTTATGCCAAACAGTAGCAGTTAAGACGAAACATATCGCATGAACAGTAATTTATGTGCTTCTGAGAAATCAAAATGTAGTTTTAAATTCCGATATCCGCTTAAAAGGTTAAATCACAAGAAGTCATAATTGTGTTTAGATACAAACACACAAGTCACAAAAACATCCCCAGGCATTATCAAGAAGTAAAGTAAGTTTTATTCCTTCTTGTTTTAGGTATTTTAACATTAAATCATTATGTTTCTGCCTATCAGTTCTATCAGTACTTTAATTATTTAATTGCATCAGAGATATTTGTATGCGCACAATAAATATCTTAAGTAACATTCCTAATCACTTACATGTGTATATTTATACAAAAATATTTTCTCGTAGATTGGTCTAAAGTTTTTTATAAATAAAATAAAATAAAATATGATTTCATGTTTTTTCGGTGAAATTGTACACGATATTAGTAACATTGCTAGTCATGCAAAGTATGAAAGCCTTATCACTTACCACTATAAATATATACTCAGTGTTAAAGTTTTTATGCAATTATTCACCTGCCAAGGTCAAAGTCACAAGGTCAAGTAGCCTTGTACAATTTAAAGGTCTTACCACAACAGAAAAACACGTAAAAATGAAAGCTATAAAAGATATGCCCAATTTTTTTTTTAGTTTTTTTCTTTTCTTCTTCCTTTTTTTTAAGTTCATCACATCCCATGGTCAAGGCTGACTGAAAGGTGCTCCCACAGGGAATACACATACAAAATATGAAAGCCCTATCACTTACCGTTCAAAAGATATACACAATGGTAAAGTTTTTGTGGACAAACAGGCAGGCCAAAAACTATATCCCACCGAATCTTCGACTCAGGTGGGCATAATAAAATCTAGACGGTAACTTTGCTTAGATTATAAGCTGGTACAGTCGAACAATAAGATGAAGAAATCGTCTTCATATTATTAATTCACTGATGTGAGATGATCGATACTTTCTGGTGTTTTACCACTTACCAAAATGTCCACGTCTGACATCTTAGCGACATTTTTATTTACTCTGGGGAACTTTTCGCAGCTGTTTGTACAGAAAAATAAACCTTTTATAATTGATTGAATTACTGTTAGACTTAATTACCAATTATTTCTAAAAGGTTCTTATCTTTTTATAAAGTGTCTTTCTCTGGATATTTGTGTATTTTAGAAGTTTTATATCACAATTGTATAATTCAATTGAGAGCTTTGTATCAACTTCAAAAGACGTTAAAATTTTAAATCCAAATTTTCAACTTTTGTCAGCAGTAGCAGACTTGCTAAAGCAAAGTACAGACTTGCGAAAGTAAAGTCCACGTTGGCCAAAGTTACTCAGTATATATCTGTATTTACATGTTATTTGTTGTTGTATAAACATATGTTTGTATGTCTTGTATGTTTTGTCATTGTATTTGCTTGGCCCCTATGGGCGTAAATTTGCAAATAAAGTTATAATAATGTTAACGTTCTAGTTGACTTTTTTGTATGCCTGTCCGGAAAGTACGTTTTTGTCATCTAGTAATGCAATAAATTCATCAAAATTAGAACCTCATTCTTTTTGAAACCCAAGACCTTCCACTCATTTGTGAGTACGAAGAATGAATCGTATCAACAAAAATTATTTTCTTCAAAATCTTTGTCTTCAAGTTTTACTCATGATTTCAAGTTTTTAGATTGCTTTCCAAGGTAACTCAACACATTTTCATCAATATCTCAAATCAGACCCATGCCACAATAAAAATTAAAACTTAATTCCCTTAGTAACCCAAGTGACACACAAACATACTATTGAAGACCCAACGTCACTATTGTCATGTTTTGTGCAAAGGGAAAAGAGCAATCCTTATAACCTGTCATTTTACAAGTTGTTTGATCGAGGTTCCGAATGGGAGCTAAACTGGTACAAAATAAGCGAAAAACAAAACATTTTAGCTGTCATTAAATGCTTTTTTTGTGTACCTCATGGTTACATAACATTGGTGATAAAATTGTTTGCCAGAAAAACGGATTAAAGATAAGTACCTAACAATAAAATGGTAAAGCAAGAGTTTGCAAAAATTACTGTTCAACCAAAGTGTCTTTGTCTGTAAGTACTTTTATTTGTCTGCTACATCAAATTATAGACGTAAAGACTAGCAATGTACATTATCTTTATATGAATCAAATATATATTGCACTTTGTTATTGCTTTGTATTTACAGATTTTACAATCCATTACGTCATCTGGATTAAACCATTATATCTTTTCAGGGCATTTTTAAGAGATAATGTTGTTTATAGACTTTTTGAGGCTGAAGTTAAATATGAGTTTCCATGTATTTTATTTAACAATCAATTACTCTTTTCCATTGTATTATTTGTTAGTTCTCGTTGATCGCAATCGAATTATGTCACTCCATGCGGGGACGTATTTCAATTGGGCGGATTTTTAAAATGCCAGTATTTTCAATTGGGCGGATTTTTAAAATGCCAGTATTTTCAATTGGGCGTTTTATAGTTTTGCAATTGGGCGGAAAGGTTTTAAAAGTAAAATAAAAATTGATATAAAGTATGTAAATTGGTTGACATGACACCAAACAACTTCCAGAGTTGTGGGGTGCAGATTTCAAGCCGGAATAGATATGTAAATATGCGGCATCTCACAATATTTGACCTCTTAAATTTAGATATTATTTGAAAGACAATACTCATTTCTTAGTCTGTGGTGAAAGACATTGTAAGAAACAGTGCTCATTTTAGTCTGTTTTTAAAACGATTCTTGTGTGTAATTTGATGTCTATTTTAGAACGGTATCTTTTATCAAATACGTATCGAAATAACATTGTGTATGTCACATGAAGTAATAATGCTTCATTATAGTTTTGTTTCTAATGGTATTTTTTAAAGGAACACCCATAACTGCCATCTTTGTTTGATAATTTTGAACCCCAAAGTTGAAGTAAAAACAAAGAACTGAAAAAAAATCACATGAAACTCGGCATTGGTATAACTACAGTTCTGCCTTGCTAAGTACATTTGGTTTTATCCGCCTAATTGAAAAAAGTAAAATCCGCCCACTTGTAAATTTTTTTCTGCCCAATTGAAAACCTTTTTCCACCCAGTTGAAATACAAATCCGCCCAATTGCAAAACTACCGTATATTTATATAACAGGTTAACCGATTGAGCCAATAGATCAATGTGCTGGAGTGGGTAGTTTTGCAATTGGGCGGATTTGTATTTCAACTGGGCGGAAAAAGGTTTTCAGTTGGGCAGAAAAAAAATACTGTCTACTACAAAGCGGGTAGGCCGATCAGTTACACATGGAAAGACCTGGTCAAACTGTAAAATCAACTTTTTAAGTTGACAGAAAAATGAGAACTTGCCAGATTTATCTCAGGGCTCGCAGATTAGGTTGCTAAAATGTAATTTCGAGATTATTCTTCTGAGTGAATATTTTTTTATAACATTTTATTTGTAATTTTATTTTTTCTTTGAACAATGTCTTATCTGTTCTACAAGATAAATAAATTCGATAAAAATACTTATTTCCAATTAAAACAATGTAGAATTGTTCCGTTTCATCCTTGTCTTAAAATATGAGGAAAAAAATAAAGTTGTTGCCATCGTCAATGTATGCACAATTAACCTGCAAAATAAAAACTTTGTATCTTACGGATGGTAGGAGAAGTCATCCGAACAATGTGATATACCCACTTTGTGATGAATGACGGACGAACGGACCAGTCAAAAATTATATACCATCCACAACTTCGTTGCGGTATAATAAATAACATTTATAAAAGCGTATGTATATGCATTACATCGTCTATGTAACAAACATGTCAGTGACATGCACACCGAAATTCATGAGTTAAACTTGACAGCTACATATTATTCAAGTAATTTAAGAAAAGGTGTAGCATTACTTGAAAAGTGAAAGATTTTCAATTTTTTTCATAGAAAAAAATCTTTGACCACACAGTAGTTGACCTATAACGTAAACAGATAGCAATAAACACCAACTCAAGTCAATTCTGTTGCCAAGATTCTACTGATGTCATGGCAAATTTTGATTTATCCAACACCTTATATTGAAATAATAAATAAGAATAAAAGAAAGTCCCATAATTACACAAGCTGAACTCTGAACATTTCCCTTGATGTATCCAACGGATGATACAAAAACAAATTCAATAAGTTTTCGCCGACAACTTTATATACTAAAGGGAATTTTCATACAACTGGTACTTGGAAAATGCGTTTTTATGTTGAACTTGGATACTGGAATCAAATTTAATAATTTCTGACAGAAATTAATTTATATTTCTATATATATATATAGTAAATATCCGACTTACTATCATCCTCAAAGTTCATCGTTAAATTTGGGTAATTATCTCTCCACTTACAATTTTTGTCTTTGACGCCATTCCATGTCCGTGAGTCACAAAAGTTCGTAGACGCCGCGCATCTTTAATATTTGACCCGATTTCAGCCAAACTTCACTGGACTATTGACCATATTTACTGTATTTAGCATACCGTGCATAAGATGGATGGACGATCGACGTCAAAGACAAAAATAGTAAGTGGAGAGATAATTTCTCAAATTTAAAGATGAACTTTAAGGATAATAGTAAGTCGGATATTTACATAGAAATCTAAATGAAGGGCTCTCAGAAATTGCCTTTTTTACTTAAAATTTAGAAAATCACTTTCCTAAATAGGGCTGTCGCCGGATGGCAGCCAGTTATACTACCAGCTCATTGAATACTGAATCAATATGGTAAGTGAAAATTTTAATGTTTGCAGACACAATATACAGGTGTGGACACAGTACAAGTGTAGACACAATACAAGTAGGAACGAGATGATATATCTCCCAATTTTTTCCAGAAAATATACAAAGTTCAAAAACACCAATAACTTTATCGGTCAGAGAGTCATCTATCTCATTGTATAATGTATATGTTTTGTGTTGTATTGTATTGCTTTGACCCTTAGGGGTGTAATTTTGCAATAAAGAATTATTATTTATCAAAATGTGTTGTCTCTTCTACTCCACAGCAACATAAGGGAAATATATACTCTTACAATTTGATGACCATACATGTTGAGCTATCCCGGATTAGAATTAGTAAGAAAATCAAGAATATTATTTTGTCCAACTTTTTGCTTTAGTTTAAACATTTGCCGTCCTTTCTTTGAAATATTCCATCTTGTTTGCCAGTCTTTCTAAGACTGTCAGTAATATTATTTGTGGCTCGTCGTCCACTGCATAACTATGTTCAGGGCTTCAAAACAAAAAACAAAATCAGTATACTCTGCTTAAGGTTCAATGTTTTGATCATAAATACATATTTAATCAATCATTATGACAAAGATGCTAAAATTGCATCTTTCACAATTTTGTCTTCAGACATATTATTGACTCTAGAGACTATTATACAACCATAAACATATAACAATTTGTCATTTTGTGTAAGTATTCATCGTGTAATAATTCACTGAGTTTGGCATATTATGTCATAATGTAAATTGCTACTACAACAGCGGACATTCGTTGATTTCTCATATAAGATTAACCATTAGATTTATGTCAGTCTCAAAAATCTTTACTCATTGTAATTCTTAGGCACTATCAAAAATATAAAGAATTAAATATCAAACACTCATCATACAAGAGCTGTTCCCGAATGGCTGCCAGTTATACCCACTCTCATTGAACTCTGAATCAATATGGTAAGTGCAAATTCAAGTTTGTTTAGACATAATTCAGGTGTGGACACAGTACAAGTGTGGACACAAAACAAGCACTGTTTTATGTCTATAGGAGTCTAGGATGATGTTTATTTCGCTGAACTTGATAACTCTTTATTCAGGGACCGACTCCGACCTGTCGTTGGGTGTGGGGTTTCCTCACCATTCATTGAAGATCTTATGGTAGCTTTGAGTTGTTATTACTCCCCTTTGGGTCGTTGTCTCTTTGACACATTCCCCATTTCCCTTCTTTTTTCTACTGATAAAGTTACAGAGAAAAATTAGGCAAAATAATGTCTGACGGATGGAAATAAAGACGAAAGAGCAATAAGTTGGTAAACAGGAAGTATTACAATGAGATGGAAAAGGGGAGAGATAGTAAAGTATCCCATACTGAAGCTCCATGTCAAATATCAAGTTGCTGTCATGTCCGGTTGCTGAGAAAAGTGTGAAGAAATAAGTCCAAATAGGGTGATGAAAAGTTAAAATGCACAAAGTCGGTAAACAGGAAGTTGTGATTTGATATGGCCAAAAAGGAAACGTGCAGTAGAGTACCTCATACTGAAGCTTCATACCAAATATCAAGTGGTTGTCTTGTGTGATTGCTGAGAAAAGTTTGACGAAATAGTCCAATTTGGAAAATGAAAGAAAGAAACGCACAAAGTCTTCAAACAGGAAGTGGTACTGCGATATGGTCGAAAAGTAGGGGCAAAGTATATAACCCCATAATGAAGCACCATAACAAATATCAAGTGCCAGTTGTGCGGTTGCTGAGAAAAGTGTGACAAAAAATTCAAATTTGTGAAATGAAAAGTAAAAAGGCACATAGTCGGCAAACAAGAAGTAGAGCTTCAACATGGCCACAAACGGGATGTGCAGTAAAGGAGTGCATTCTGAAGCACCATTCAAAATATCAAGAGATTGTCATGTGTGGTTGTTGAGAAAAGTAGCAGAAAGTCCAATTTAGGAAATGAAAAGTAAAAACACACAAAGTCGGTAAAAGGGGGAACAGTATAGGACCCCACACTGAAGCAACATTCTAAATATCAAGTGGTTGTGATATGTAGGCGCAGAGAAAAATGCCACTAAAATAATGTGTGACGGACGGACGGACGGACAGGGGTTAAACAGTATACACCCTCCTTCGGAGCGGGGGTATAAATAGTAAAGAAGAGTACAGCAAGTGTGAACCTGAGTCCAAAAAATAACATAACAAAGACAATTACAGACGAACAAGGAACCAATCAAAAACCATGTGTGAGATCGAGTGCACCGGTAGAGAGGCATTCGATGTGGGGACCAATGTCTTAAGTAAAAGTTAAACTGCAAATTTTCTGCATATGGATATTCGGACAACTTATGTCTCTACAGTGCAGATCAAATCAATACATTAGAAGCCAAGAAATCAAACGATGTATAAAACACCGATAGAGAACAAATATCTTAAGGATCGGAGTAAAAGGCCAAAATCAGCTAACGACAGCTATCAGGAAGATACTCCTTTGAATAAAATTTTGTAGTTTAGATATTGTAAGTTTATTAATAAAAAGGTGTTCAAGAATAATTAGGAACAATGAATTCTTCTTGCATTAATTTTGTTAGTATTTGGTCAATCTTAACTACTCGGCCATTTACATTATTTTTTTGCGTAGCAGAAATGGCAAAGTATCTACGATTGAGTATTTGGTCTGTTAATCTCGTCATGTGACACCGAGAATGCGCGATAAAATTGCAATTCTAAAAACGTTCCCGCCAAAACATCTTTGTTCAAATTCTGGATTGAAACATCAAATATTGTCCTTGGAAATGGAATTTAAAAGGACAATTTGCAATGTAAGGTCAAGGTGAAAGGTCGTGAAATAATATTGGTTTGCTTCTTGTATAATTATAAGAATGGATAGGTTCTGATTTTGTGTCTTTAATTTGTTAAACATGTGTATTGAAGATGCCGCAAGGTATGATTCTTTTTGTTTTACTAATAGTTCTCTGAACTGGATTTCAGAAAGAATAAAATTTAGACAGTCACTTTGCCTCGAGTATAAACCGGTCAGTCGAACAATACGACGAAGAAATCTTGATATTATTAAATAAATTCATCTGATGTGAGATGATCGATACTTTATGTCGTTTTACCATTTACCAAAATATCCACGTCTGACATCTTAGCGACATTTTAATTTACTCTGGGGAACTTTTCGCAGCTGTTTATACAGAAAATGACGCTTTTGTAATTAATTGAAATACCGTTAGACTTAATAACCAATTATTTCTAAAAGGTTCTTATGTTGTTATATATGGTGTCTTCCTCTGGATATTTTTTGGATATAAAGAAGCTTAATATCACATTGTAAAATTTCAAATCAGAGCTGAGCATCATTTTCAAAAGAGCTTACAGAACTAAATTCTGTAGATGGGCACAACTGATCTCTCTTCAACGCAGATCAAACCAAAATATTTTGAAGACCATGAACCAAAAAAATAGATAAACAGAAGCTGATTGAGAACAAGTACCAAATAGCACCAAAATGGAAAGCCAAAATCAGCTAAGGACAGAGCTTTGGACGAAAGAGATACTCATTAGTTTTAAACGCATTTTGTTTTTAATTTATATAGCGTTAGTCGGCAAATAATCGGTTTTGGGGCTAGAAGCGAAGAACTGACTATTGGGATGGTGAAACCCTTGGGAAGTTAATATAATATAGTCGTTTAATTAATTTCATTATTAATTTCATATCGGAAATTTCGTTCATGCTATCTAGTGTGATAGTGTTGCAGTATTTTATGGCGGATTTCCTGCAGCATAAATATACAACGTATTTATCAATGAATATACTAATATTCCTCTAGCGACGCCTATACCAACTCCTTCAAATCGGGTCTAGGACAATTGCCTCTCGGCCCCTGACAATTGNCCCCCAGGACATCCCCCCATATAACTACTGCCAAACATATGAAAATTACCATCAGTATTATCAAAGTAATTCGTAATATGATGCTAAATTGATAGAAATCTTCCGTATTGCAGTTTGTTTTGGAATAAAGGAAGGCAAAGCAAGTGCGAACGTGAGTCCAACATAACAAAGACAATTACAGATGAACAAGAAACCAATCAAAAACCATGGGTGAGATCTGGTGCACCGGTAGAGAGGCATTCGATGTGGAGGCCAATGTCTTAAGGATGTATTCTCCTGAGGTTTCAGTCTCGTTCTAATCTCGTTTATGAATAATTCTTTAAACTTGCCTTATGAGTGAAAATTTTCTATTGATTTATATTATATATTGATATTCCCAAATGGTGTCAAGAAATTATGTGCCTACAATCAGTAGTTTTCGAGAAATGAACAATTCTAATTTTTTGACCAAAATTTACCATTGATCACAGTCAGAGTTTAGCGTATGTTTGGGTAGGGGGTAATGAAAATCATTTTTCAAGAAAGGTGTACATCTTATTCATATGATTTCTTTTTTAAAGTCTTAAAGATATTTTTGTCCAACTATATAAAACAGAAAATTGTGAGTTTTGAAAATTTGAAAAATCTTGAATTTTACAGATTTCACGATGTCTTGAATTTAACCCAAAAAGCAACAAACACGGACCTATTTTTATTAGTGATATTTCTTCAATTTAAAGACATCTTACAATCTGGAAACTTTGACAAAAATTTGATGATAGAAATCAATATTTTTGCCAAAAATTACAACAAAATAGGCCAAATATGATAAAATTTGCACAAAACCACCAAAATAGAGGTTTTCAACTGATGATAGCACAAAAATATGTACACGGACATATTGGTTTCTCTTCAAAAATGATTTTTTTTCACGAACTTCGCATTTTAAAAATATAGGTTTGGAGAAAAACTGCTAGAAAATTTTAACCTCTCAGGAGAATACATCCTGAAGTATAAAGTTAAACTGTAAATTTTCTGCATATGGATATTCGGACAACTTGTGTCTCTTCGGTGCAGATCAAATCAAAATATTAGAAGCCCAGAAATCAAACGATGTTTAAAACGCTGATAGAGAACAAATATCTAAATAGGATCGAAATTAAAGGCAAAAATCAGTTAAGGACAAAGCTTTGCACGAGGAAGATACTCCTTAGTTTTAAATAAAATTTTGTAGTTAAGATATTGTAAGTTTATTAATAAAAAGGTGTTCAAAAATAATTCGGAACAACGAATTCTTCGGTTTGCATTTGTTTGTATTTGGTCAATCGTAACTACTCGGCCATTTACATTATTTTTCAGTGTAGCGGAAATGGCAGGGTATCTATGATTGAGTATTTGGTCTGTAAATCTCGTCATTTGACACCGAGAATATGCAATAAAACTGCAATTCAAAAAATTTCCCACAAAAGCATCTTTGTTCAAATTTTGTCTTGAAACGTAAAATATTTTCCTTGGAAATGTAATTTTACAAGTACAGTCAATGTGAAAGGTCATGTAATGATATTGGATTTGCTTCTTTTACAATTATTTTTTGTATATTTTGCTTGTATGTATAGTACTCGAAATTGGTCAAAGCAAAAGGGAAAGGATGAGATCTAATTTTGTGTCTATTGTTTGTTAAATGTGTATTGTTAGATTTTTGTTTTTACTGATGCTTATCTGGAAAAGAAAGACTAAAATCTAGACAATTACTTTGCCTCGAGTATTAACTGGTCAGTCGAACAATACGATGAAGAAATCATCTTGATATTATTAATTCATCTGATGTGAGATGATCGATACTTTATGGCGTTTTACCACTTACCAAAATGTCCATGTCTGACATTTTAGCGACATTTTTATTTACTCTAGGGAACTTTACGCAGCTGTTTATACAGAAAAATGACGCTTTTATAATTGATTGAATTACCGTTAGTCTTAATAACAAATTATTTCTAAAAGGTTCTTATCTTATTATAGTGTCTTTCTCTGGATATTTGTGGATATATAGAAGCTTGATATCACAATGTCAGACTCACATTTTCAAATCGGAGCTTTGTACCAATTTCAAGAGAGCTTCTAGATGGCTTCAACTGATCTCTCTTCAACGCAGATCACATCAAAATATTTGGAAGACCATGAACATACAAATGGATAAACAGAAGCCGATAGATAGAAGACATTTGAATGTTTCTTCCCTTAGGGTCTAATGATAAAATTATGTTCCCCGCTGGCGGCCATCTTGGATGAGGTATTGACCAGTCGGATACCTTTTTTGGAAGTGACCATCTAAGGACCATTGTGACTGTTTGGTTCTAATTTTAGTAGTAGTTTCAGAGATTGGAAGATCTTTGAACTTGTTTTCCATAGGGTCCAATGTTAAAACTATGTCCCTGCTGGTGGCCACCTTGGATAAGGTACGGACCTGCCGAATACCTTTTGTGGAAGGCACTATCTAAGGACCATTGTGAATAAGTTTGGTTATAACTTGACTAGTAGTTTTTGAGAAAAAGTTCGGATACCCTTTTTAGAAGGAACCATCTAAGGACAATTATGACTAAGTTTAGTTTTAATTGGACAAGTAGATTCTGAGAAAAATATTTTTAATGTCTTTTCCCATAGGGTCCAATGTTAAAACTATGTTCCACACTGGTGGCCATCTTGAATGAGGTACGGACCTGCCGGAAACCTTTTTTGGAAGGCACTATCTAAGGACCATTGTGAATAAGTTTGGTTATAACTTGACTAGTAGTTTTTCAGAAGAAAAAGTTCTTGAATGTGTTTTCCCATAGGGTCCAATGTTAAAACTGTTCCCCGCTGGTGGCCATCTTGGATGAGGTTCGGACCTGACGAATACAATTTGAAAGGGGACCACCAAAGGACTTTTATGAACAAATTTTGCTCCAATTGGCCCAGTGGTTTCAGAAGAGAAGATCTTTGAACGAAAAGTTTACGACTGACGACGGACAGACGACAAGTGATGACAAAAACTCACCCTGGCATAGCCAGGTGAGCAAAAAAGGTGAAGCAGATTGTGCTTGCCCTAGCATAGAATCGATAATATTCCTAATAACTTATGGAATTTCAAACTGCAAAAACTTTACTTTTTTGGTATCTCTAGATTGCCATGAAACTCTATATTTGTGCTATAAATGCCTTTATAGATGACCATGTTTGGCTTTCTTGTTTTGTAAAAATTAAACTAGTTTTCTGGCCATCTTATAATATATTGCCCACATCTCCAGATTTCACTTGCTATGTTTTCAACTCGATGAGTGCCTCGTGATTGTTTTTATGTTGTATTGTCTAATGGTCCCTTTGTCGGGCAAAGGATGACAGTGTTTGTAAGAGAACTATACCAGCTATGTTATGCTTGTTGTCGACCAAGCATCCATGACAAAGAGGATACAAAGATGTAGCATTGTTCAACATTTAGCAAGTAAATTCCACGCAAAGCAGTGCCTGGGGTCGACTTGAACTTACTTTGAGGTAGGGGTGTTTCTCTTTGTTGAAGGCCTCAAGGTGACTTCGAAATGAAGAACAACATTGAAAGCGTTGTTCCATTTGCTTAATCTTATCATGTATTTATAGGGATTTTGTCCCATGAACATTTACTCAACATCCCTTTATTTGTTTGTGAACCTAATTGGCTTTGATTCCTTCCCTTTACTTCAACTTGTTGCTTGGCATTCATTGGGTAAGGCATGGGTGCCAGTGATAAGTAAATTGAACATTGGAGCTTATGCAAAAACTTGTAGTAAAGTAAGGTTTAAAATATGAAAAACTTGTAGTAAAGTTAGGTTTTAAAAATGAAAAACTTGTAGTAAAGACAGGTTTTAAAATTTCTGTCAGATTTTCTGATCCCTAAAGCTTTGGGTAAACAATTCTTTGCTCCATCACACCAATTTTCCTCATATCATCAAAGACAATTGCCTAGATTTTCTTTTCATGCATAAGGCCAGTTAAGTTTACATTGTGAAGCATTAAGAAGATTTCATAGCAGACTTTTCTTATTGTTTTTAGGTTTTCGAGCTGGTTTACACAGCTGTTTCATTATGATGTCACAATTAATCTTCACATTTTATTTACTTGTCAAAATACAATATATCTTGAACTCAAATGGTGACATGTAATTTTTTTCATCTTAAATTATTATTCCGTCATTTTTTTTTCTAATATTTGTTCATTTAAGTGTCATACATTTGAAATTTAACAAAATAGTTATTTAGAATGTAAAAAAATTCCAAAGTATTTGAAATTTTTATTCCTTATTCTTTTTAAAACATTTTTCAATGCAAAAGTGAACAAAAACACATGTGCTTTAAATCTGTAACTGGATTTACAGAACACATAAATTATGCAAGGGAGATAATTTCATAAAAGAATTTCATATAGATAACACTACAGATATTAACCTTTCATAATGGAGGCTTGTTTAGGGTATATTTGGATACGGGATATTTGCCATTTTTGTTGATGGAATATGGGATATATGAGACAAAAAGTACTGGGATATGGGATATTTTGCCTATGTAAAACGGGATATATCAATAATTAATGGGATATCTTCAATTTTCAAAGGGATATTTTAGTCCAGACTTACTGGGATATGGGATATTGGGACCCCCCCCCCCC
>MJUU01043660.1:23709-34296 GCA_002080025.1 Modiolus philippinarum | reverse complement strand
GTATTTGAAATTTTTATTCCTTATTCTTTTTAAAACATTTTTCAATGCAAAAGTGAACAAAAACACATGTGCTTTAAATCTGTAACTGGATTTACAGAAATTATGCAAGGGAGATAATTTCATAAAAGAATTTCATATAGATAACACTACAGATATCTTCAATTTTCAAAGGGATATTTTAGTCCAGACTTACTGGGATATGGGATATTGGGACCCCCCCCCCCCCCGGGCCTAAGCAAGCCTCATAATGTATCTCTCTTATTTCAACTGTGACCCCTAATTTTTTTCATATGTAAAGGATAAAATGATTTCAAAACACGTGCAAAGAATGAACAAATTCTTTAATAGATTTTTTAAAGTTATCCCATCATATAGTCATTTTCCCTATCAGTTCTATGTAAAATTCCTAAATTTTCAATTCAGTTTTTGTGCTTAAATGCAAATTTTATTTTATTTTTTTGAACAATAGTACAATAATGATTCTACACATAAGATTTCACAAAATTCTACAATAGGAAATAAATACACTGCAGATACCTTAAGTGTATCACTATAATATCAAAGAAAGAAAAAACTGTCACAAGTATTTCATATGAAAGCTAAATAGTGAGAGTGGTTTCAAAGTTTCCTATATTGTTAAATTCTTTGTAAATGTAACAGAAAAACACAAAATTAGGTCAGGTTTTCAAAGAGGATGCTCACTGACATAGCATTTTATTTTATTTTTTGGAACATTTCAGTTAAAGCTAACAAGATATCTTTCAATAAAATAATCTGTCTGAGATTTTCATAAGGCTTTATTGAACAAAAATCTAAATGGCACAAGGGTGCACAAGACGAGTTGCAACTCCAGATATTGTGTGACAAATTAATGTGGAGACCCAAATATTTCTAAAATTGTCTGTCTATTATTTATCCTACCTAATATCAAACACTCTAATAATTCAAAAAGGCCAAGTTTCATGTCTTGACATTTCAATAAATAAATCCCTTCAACTCAACTTTGAACTGAAATTTCAATCAATACATGTTTTTAAAATATCTGGAAGCAAAGAAAATCCTATAATTTCTTTAAATCAGATGTTGCCATCAGTCATCATGACCCTGACCTTTGACCTGATTTCTCCAAAATCTATATGGCTCTTCTCTGTTTGGTATTAGTTTCAATTGAATTGAATGTAAATGTTTTGAGTTATATAATTGGCCAGAAACCAAAATTTGTTTTTTCAATTTATTTTCAATCATTGTGACCTTGACCTTTGGCCCTCTTTCCCCCAAAAAAAATCAATAGGGTTCTCCAAAAAATGGTATCCCAAAATATGCCAAAGTTTCATTTGAATTAAATCTTAACTTTGTGAGTTATCTTCTGGAAACTAAATTTTTCTGAAATTTTCAAACTATTTTTAGTCACTGTCACCTTGACCTTTGACCTATTATCTCCAAAATCAAAAGAGTTCCTCACTCTCTGTTACCCAACAATATGTCCAAGTTTCATTTCAATTGGATGTAAAGTTTTTGAGTTATTACCCGGAAACCAAATATTTACATCTGCCCTCCCGCATGCCCACAACACCAAACCAATGGTGGAGTTCAACTTCGTTGCAACTCGGCTAAAATATTCTTGATTGATTATCAAAATATATCAAACTATGTGTAGAAGTAATTGATTCCTTCATTGCTAAAGTCAACATTATTTAAATTGCTACCTGAGATGTGTAGAATGAATGTGTGTATCACCTTCATACTAGAAGGTTAAACTTCTAACGCATCTGCCTGGAAAACTATCCAATCCTAATGGTACTACATTCAATAACAGCAAAATTGCAGTAAATATTTATATACTAAATTTGCTGTAAATTAAGTTTTTGCATATGACAATTTCGACAACTTATGTCTCTTCTGTAAAATATTATTACATTAAACAATACAAAAGCAAATCACACATTTCTTTTATTTTTGAGTATCTGATTTAACTTATTGCACAGTTTGAAGTCATCTGACAAGACTTGATCATTCTGTTGACAGTCAATGGGACTCATTAAGAGTTGAACAACTTGTCTACGCCTTGAGAACCGCCGGAATTATGTTAATCATGTTAACTGAGACGAGTTTTTTCGATCCATATAGCACTATCCAATGAGCACTTGGTTCACAGACCTAATAAGTCAGGTAACTTGAAAGTTATTGGTGGTCTACAAGTCATTTGTACTACCCATTACCAAAATGTAGGTTCTCAGGTCTAAGAAATAATCATGTGACTCAAGAGGTTCATCTAATACCATATTATGGCCAACATGGGAGTTCATTGAGCTGGGATATACTTATATGACTCAGTCAGGTTCATAGTGATCAACAGTCCAAATCTAATCATCATGATGGTTCATAGAGATCAATGAGGAGAGGACCATGTGACTTGAAACTTCATAATGGTCTACACTCCAAGTCCAACACAACATGATCGACATGTGGAGCATAAGATTTGACATATTCTATATGACACATTTGTACTCTCCACTCAGTGTCGGGATGTACACTACACATCAGTTTATGTATCGTCTGACAAGTACCACCTGCCCACTCCTTCCATACTTTCTTTTTATCAGACATAATGAATGAGCTTCCATCTTTAAATTTCTCAGATTCTTTACTTCGAGAAACATCATGTTCTGCTTTTATTTCAGAAGTTTGGATAATGTCTTCACCTTTGACCTTTGTGTCAGCGTTATGAGTTATTGTGATATTGTCTTCACCTTTGACCTTTGTGCTAGTGTTACAAGGTATTACAATATTGTCTTCAACTTTGAATTTTGTGTCAGTGTTACAAGGTATTACAATATTGTCTTCAACTTTGACCTTTGTGTCGATGTTGTGATGTATATGAAGAAATCCTCCGGTAGGTTTAAGTGCCGTACATGCCACAGCCCATCCCTCTTCAGAACTGGGAATCAGTCCCAAATTAACTCTGTCAGCTACATGTTTAGGACACATCTAAAAAATATATATAAGGCCGTTGTTTTTGTTTATTGTTAGTTTTACGAACCCTCCTACCTTAAAAAATTAGCCCCGAAATTGAAAAAAAAATTTGCTTTTTGAATTTTATTTACTTTTTTTTTTTCCTACCCGACAGATATTTGGCCAATTAATCAATAAAATTCCTATTGTTTTAATCCAAATTACAGGTTTTTTTTGCTCGACATTAATTTTTCTGGAATTTAATTATTTATTTTTTTCCTTCCTCCTACCCATCAACATTTTGGAAAAATTTCGTAAAACTAAAAATTTAAAAACAATGGCCTAAGCCGCAGTTGAACTTCAATACCTGGAACACCCAAAGAACAAATGAAAAAAGCTTGAGCTGGAGGGGTGTTCGAGTTATCAACGTTAAATAAGGGCTGTCACCGAATGGCAGCCAAATATACCCCCCGCTCATTGAACCTCGGATCCATATGGTAAGTGCAAATTTAAGTTGGTGTGGACACAATACAGGTGTGGACACAGTACAAGTTTGGACACAATTCAAGTATGGACATAATGATATTATCTTCAAGAAAGAATTGTTCACAAGGGTTCCAATGAAAATACTCTGTCTAAATCAGACAAATATGAAATTCACCTTTTTTTAGCCTATTTGACATTTTACACAAAAATCATAAGCATTAGAGAAATTTCATAACAACACTTTGAAAACAACTTTTCAAGAGGATTACAATGAAAAAAGTGTGCCTCTCTAACAGTTTGACTTCACAATATCTATGCTTAAATTTTTTTCTTGGAAAAAAAAGATAATTGCAGGAGAAATCAAATTCCGGAAGTCAAAGTCGAATTATCTCCCCTTCCTGATTTCAAACAATAATCATATTCCTCCATGCACATCTACATATAGTGTTCTTCCTTTGTGTAAAGTTTCATCAAAATCCTTCAAGTGGTTTAAGAGGAGTTGATCTTACGAGAAGTGTGGACTGACAGACAGACAGACGGACAGATAGGGTGATTCCTATATACCCCCCAAACTTTGTTTGCAGGGGGTATAATTATGTTCAAACTTGAGCAAATGGTCAAGAAAATGGGTTCGAGACATCCATGGTGTTCAAGCTATTGCAGTTTGTGCCATCAAATTTCTACTGTATAACTTTTACATTAAATAAACAACATAACAGAAGTGAACCAACATCTCTTGTGACTTTGTTTGAAAGATTCATAGTGTGTGGATATCTGTGATGGGTCTTTAGCATTGTTCAATTTTATTGCTGTTTGGTTTTCCAATGTTTCAAAAAATCAATATCTAGCTCATTCTTGAAGTGAATTAAGGGTGCATAATAATATGAGAGATATGTTGTCTTATGTGTTTGTCCCATCAAAAAAAGCTGTGCATTAGTTTGTAAATTGGCTGAAAAGACATAAAACTGCCAAAATAGCTGAATGTTGTTTTTATCTAATTGTGGTTTCACACATCAACATGACCAAATGACTGAAATGCTTCATTTTAAAATATTTCTGCAAAATCATATTATCTGTGATGAGTGTCAAATGAAATTCTGGTGTAAAATGGTTTTTAAATTAAGTGAGAACACATCTCATTATCAAAAACATATCAGAAAATTATCTTAAATATATAAGAAACATATTACATGTGAATGCACTGGAAAGTTTTATTAAAATAGTACTAAATGTATCTGACATGATTTCCCAGGGGTCTGTACAAGGCTATATACACTAACTCTGTATGAAAAGTACTATAAAATATATCTTTGCTAGCCAAGATCGACAATCCGCTCCTCTCTTCTTCAAAGAAGAGAAGAGAAGCAAAATCATAACCCTTGGCTGGAGAAGATGTATAAAATATACGACAAGTGTACTTTTATAATACCTTTCTATTATCCCCATGGTAGATAGTACATCTGTCTTCCACTTTATTCAGCTTCAGATTTCTTTTCAAAGCCTCCACTGCATCAGGATTCCATTCACAGGCATGGACATGGTGTGCTCTGGCGTGGACCAAGTACGGAAGAGTAAAATATCCTATACCTGTAAAACATCAATAAGGGAAGGTAATTTAATTCCTATCTCATATACCCAACTTCGTCGCAGGAGAGTTTGAAAAATCTCAAAGTCATTCTGACAGAGCAGAAAATAGTGAAACTAAGTCCAAGTTCTGCAAATTATCTTTTCCGCAACTTACAACTTATATCAATTACTGTATTCAATGTACAGCCTCTCTATCAAAAGACTAAACAATGAAGATTTTGCCATTTTGGATCTGATTTTACTTGCTAACAATAGATGATATCCAGGTTCATGGTGTGCACTCCCTAATTTGTCACTTTGTAAGAGTTATCTTTCTTGGATGTGGACTAACAAAAATCTCCAGATCTTCAAAGTAAGTGTTTTATTCACACAGAAAGATAAATTTAACTTTTAGTGATTTTTTTTTTCATTGATCAATGAATCTTATAAATCATCTGGTGTGAAAAATTTTCTGTCAAACTATCAATAATTTTGAATCAGTTGCCTGTTACTGACATAAGTATTTTATTTCAGGAGGGCAAACCTGTATAGAAATGATTCAAAATATTTCCCTACTATTGCTTCAAATATTGACCACTTTGATTTTCTCAGTTTTTAAGAAATTAACATAAGAAAATTTCTGTTTTCCTTTGTGCTAAGTAAAACTGGGAATAGGGAACCAGTAATTAAATGTCCATACCGGGATCAGTCTAAAAGTCAAAATTACGGAGTGCAGACCATGAACCTGGATATGGCCTATTTTTATGGTGAAAAACAAAAAATAGCTCATTAGACTCAATAATTAGTAAAGGTTCCGCAGAACCTAGTGTCTCCCCTGCTCACTCTGCTGTCGTTATAATTTGGCCTATATTAGGATGTGGTTTCTAGGTAGAATGCAAAGAAACAACTGGTCTTTGACAGTTTCAGCAAATTCCCAAAAATTGGAATGCACAAATCTTGACCTTTGAAAATATTGTTTTTAGATTAAAATTCATTAAAACACATGGTTTCAAACCAGAATTCTGAAAAATTGTTCGCCTTTGAGAGTTTCAGAAAATTTACCAAAATTGGAAACATATTTTTTTATTCTTAGTTTTCAGAATTATGTCTTGCATGAAGAAATGGCTAAAATATTTGAATGTTACAAAAATTTCAAAAATTATTAGTCTTGGACATTTTCAGGAAATTTACCAAAGTTGGAACCGGGATAAAATTCCTAAAGCTTATTGTGCATCTTGGACTATAGGTAACAATTCTACAATCAAAATTGAAGTCCTTATTATCAATTTTGTTTAAACATTGTTGATATGGACCTAAATAGAAAATTTTGTCAAATTCATTGAAGCGGAAAATATAGGTCAAGGCGACATAATTCTGGTATAGATGTTGGTTACTATTAAAGATGTAACCACTTACCAATAAGCATCAGTCTATGGCATGTAGGTGCTGAGATATGGTGCAAACAAAAAAAATTGATTTGAAAAAAAGTAAGTCCAACTAACAGCAAAATACGAAAAATTGGAATTATTTCTTTTTCAAAATCAAACTTGGAATTCAATAATCAGGTTGTACTAAATATTGTGTAAAAATTTCATTGATATTGAGTAAGATTTCAGAAAGTTATTGAATTTCCAAAAAAGTTTAACATTAGGGTTAACCAAATGTTAACGACGACGCCAGCGACGGAATCTATGGTCGCTATGGCTCGCCTTCGCGACGAATAAGCGAGACAAAAATGATTCCCATATCGCTAATCAGAATTATTTTTTCGAGATTTTTCAAAATAATTATTTTGTAAAAAGTTAAAGTCTACAAATTAAATAAAAATTATTGTTTAAATTTGAGAAATTGTGTTACATTTGGTTTTTAAATGGTGTAGAATGTCAAAGACTACTTTTTTTAAGATGTAGAATTTTTTAAAAAAGAAGAAACCTTGCCATTTCCCTTATTGAAAATTTTATTTTGATATCTTTATTCACTTTTGAGTTATGCAGTTTTAAAACTGAGCTTTTTTCTTTAGTGGCCGTGATAAATCCTGTGATTTTATCAAGTTGCTAATCTCTGTAATTAAATGTTTCTGGGTCAACTAAGGGCCATTGTGACAAAGTTTGTCTCCAAAAGGCCAAGTAGTTTCAGAGAAGATCTTTGAATTTTTTTTGCATTAGGGTTCAATGTAAATCTTAGTTCCCTACTGAGCATAATCTTGGATGAGGGATGACGTTTAATGCAGAATAACAATGTATTGTATTTGATCTTGAGAAGCAGTTGTGGGCCATGCTAAATACATTCACAAAAATTCAAAAGTAGACAGTACCCAAACTTGTTTAGGCAAAGATAAAGTGTTTCTGAATGAATTCAAGGATTCCATTCTGAGAGAGGCTCCTGTAGGGTTGTAAGCATGACCCTTGAAAAGGTCTTTTTTTGGAGCATGATTAGTGAAAACTACACCTTAAAGCACGTGTGATACACAATTTCAAAGATGACAAACCATCGAAGCCTTAAATGGAAAATGGGGTTATTTTTTGTGTGCTTTAAATTTCAAAATTTTGATTCCTTAACATATTCAAAAGGATCTATTTTTGCGATTCTCACATATGTATCGTTAAGTTTGTTATAAGAAAAACTTTACACAAAGGAAAACTTGTAAACCATAATTGTCCTGACTTGACCTAAGCATTTCAAGAGAAGGTGGATTTAACCGGTTATATGGTGGTTCTATAATATATATGAGAATTCGAAATCTTATGACAATAACATTGTGGAAAACTGCATATTCATTCCAATTTTTACATTTGCTAGACAGAAGGACAGAATCTGTGGAAATCTGAGTGTTCCTGCCAATTTCTGACAGAAAGTCAGAATCTAGGAACCTTATAAATGATTGATAGACTGCACATACCCACATGTCAAACCAAAGATGTACAATTTATTACTATAGTAATTAGTTTATACAGTACATGTATAACCAGAGAATTCTATGTAATTATACATCAAGATTAATGCATTTCAAATTTAAACATATTTATTTCCATTTAAGTCAGCCCAATGGAGCCATTTTCTGACGTTTAACAGATAATTCTCCTTTTTAAGTGTTCCGTTTGAAATATGATTTCTTCAAGAATTAGAATTTAATCCAATTTACTTTCTGCTTTGATGAAATTCAGATCTAATTGCTATCTATTGTCATGGCAATTCTTTTAAAACCACCAGATAATTTACTTTTCTATCAAAAAACAGGATTGACTGACGTTTCGTATTTTCGGTAATGACGAGAGTTTTTGTTTTATTACGACTACGTCTAAATAAGATGTAATAAAAATTCTCCTTTGTTAATTAAATGTTGACTAGTAGACAATTGACAATGGACATTATATTTGGTCTGTAAACAGACTTAACCATATACATCTCAGGTTTTTATGTTCTACAATCAAAGTGTCCCCATTAAAATAATTTATTGGGTATTGAGTAAGGTTTGGTTCGTATAAAAGATCGAATTGTCATGGATTGAACTTTCATGTGTTAATTTATATAGAAATTTATCTTTTAAAATTTATTGAATTTTTTTGAAGTTTTAAATTGCTGATGGTGATGAATGAACTGCTACGTTTAAAAGGAGGGACCAGGGGAAGTCAATCAAATATACATTTAACAGGTAGTAAAGGATCATTTTCAATCAATGTGTTTCTATTCTTTATTTCCCAGCAATTATTCTGTAAGATAGGGATTCGTTTTATTGGTGGGTGTAATAATATGCAAGCTTAATTCTTATTTCTGATTCCTCATAAGGGGGCACTTAGTTTTTGTACAACATTACGGTAATATTAGAGAAATTAAAGATTTTAATTTTTGATCATTGTTCTCAATCAGAATTAAGCCTATTCTGGGGTAGAGGTAATTAAAATTATTTTTCAAGAAAAGTATGCATTGTATTCATTTGTTCTGGTCTAAGTCTTAGATATAATTGTCCAACTATTTAAGCAAAACATAGAAAGCAGCCACAGCCTGCTAAGCTCACCTCGTTGCGCAGCATTGTCACANACACACAGCATCCGAAGCATGCATTGTTGTTGTCATCCCAAAATGCATCACACATACCACTATGGTTGATGTGGGCCATGTCAGTAAGCAGGAATGGACTTTAACCAGTCTACCTAACCAAGTCGCTCATGCGTAAAATGTAGGTCAGAGACAGCACCCGAAGCATGCATTGTTGTTTTCATCCCAAAATGCATCACACATACCACTATGGTTGATGTGAGGCATGTCAGTAAGCAGGAATGGACCTAAACCATTCTTCCTAACCGGACGCGGACGCCGACACTAGGGGTATTACATAAGCCCCCCTCACTTCGTGAGGTGAGCTAAAAATTGTGAGTTTTGACTGTTTAATTGATGGAAAGTTTGAAAAATACCATGTCTTGAATTTGACAAAAATTGCAAAATTTTCTTATGAAACTTTCTTATATCAACAATGACCTATGCTAATTCTTCAGATTCATGAGACCTAACAATCTGGAAACTTTGGCAGGAAACTTGATGGTAGAAGTCGATATTTATACCAACCAGAGGCTCACATGTGAGACTGTATCACTCACCTGGTGGCAACTGATCAAATAGGATTTCAAACAAGGTTTAGCAATTAATTTGAAGTCAGTCATCTAGAAGTTTACTGTAATGTTAAATTGCCTATTTAATATCAATTTGATGTTTGAAACAGTTTTAAAGAGGTATCATTTTCCCATACTGTGCTTCCTGGTGGCAACCATTTTAGATTTCTGATTGGTACCAATATACACAATTGTGTAGATGACCATGCTTAGTTACAATGCCTAGTAAATATGAAAGCTTTTCAAGAACATAGAAAGCAGCCACAGCCTGCTAAGCTCACCTCGTTGCACAGCATTGTCATATGTTGCACATGTCAGTAACCAGGAATGGACTTTAATCATTCTTTTAAACAGATTCAGTCATGCGTAAAATGTAGGTCAGAGACAGCATCCGAAGCATGCATTGTTGTTGTCACCCCGAAATGCATCATACATATCAATATGGTTGATGTGGGCCATGTCAGTAAACAGGAATATACTTTAACCATTCTAACTGATTAAGTCACTCATGCATAAAATGTAGGTCACAGACAGCATCCGAAGCATGCACTGTTGTTGTCATCCCGAAATGCATCATACATTCCAATATGGTTGGTGTTGGCCATGTCAGTAAACAGGAATAGACTTTAACCATTCTAACTGATTAAGTCACTCATGCATAAAATGTAGGTCACACACAGCATCCGAAGCATGCTTTGTTGTTGTCATCCCAAAACACATCATACAAACCAGTATGGTTGATGTGGGCCATGTCAGTAAGCGGGAATGGACTTTAACCAGTCTACCTAACCAAGTCCCTCATGCGCAAAATGTTGGTCACAGACAGCATCTGAAGCATGCAGTGTTGTTGTCATCCAAAAACGCATCATATATACCAGTATGGTTGATGTGGGCCATGTCAGTAAGCTGGAATGGACTTTAACCATTCTACCTAACCAAGTCACTCATGCATAAAATGTAGGTCAGAGACAGCATC
>MJUU01043660.1:0-11317 GCA_002080025.1 Modiolus philippinarum | reverse complement strand
ACAATCACCTCATGCAGGTAGTCACACAAATTAAAAAAAATATATATATATTCACATCTCTCGGAAATTACGGTAACAGAGATGGTCTAGAAATGCAATTTAATAAATATTATTCTGCTTGCACGATTTATTTATTCTTTTTTGCTTAGGAAAGAATTCTTTTGAATCCTAGATTACTTTCACAAAAATGATGAAAATAAAGAAAAAAAACTAAAAGCAGATATCAAGAGATTATTTTCAGTATTTTTATGTCCTTATATGAGAACGAAAATAATAAAATGATCACCTATTCAGGTGCTAAAAAATAAGCAAAATATTTCGTTGATTTTAAATTATCATACAGGTAGGTGATTTTTTTTGAAAAATCAGAAAACCTGACCAGAACAACGAAACTGTAATGCGAAAATGTAATTATAAATTCCGCATGGTAACACAATGTTATTTTTATAATAATTGTACGTGTCACTTTTCCGCAGTATACATGTACAGCGGTAATTAGATGTTGTGATATCGATTGTGTCGCCACCTATGTATACATGGCGGACCCCCAGTAGTGATTTCTTGACATTTCTAAGTTCGTTTTTTTACTTTAAAGATAAAGATATAATTTTTTTGTCGATGTATCATCGATGTTTGACATGTAAATAACAAAATATCAAATTTTGATTTTTGACTGAACTTCCCCTTTAAAGTTATCTCCCCTTTGACCATATTTAACTGACAAATGTTTCTCATTAATCAGAAGAGTTTGTCTAATTTAATAGCTACTTACATTACTCCATTTTCTTTACATTCCACCCATGGACTGTCACCAAACAACAAAGTAACCTGAGGTGTTCTGTATCCATCCTTCAGTATAACATCTTTCTTAGCCACTCCAGTACAGTTCAAACATTTCCCTACCACTGGCCATAGTTTGTCATCTGTAACATGTATACAGACATAAAATATTAGAATACAGTTGTTAGTATGGATAATACCTCTCGGGGACTGTTAGCCCAATTGGGCAAAGGGCTGTCTTCCCATGCTATCCTATAATAATGAATGGGTTTGAAATAAAAACAAATGAGATTGATTATAGGTACATTAATGTTGTTTAAAGCATTGTAGCAGTTAGATTAGATTTCAAAAATTCTATATGATTAATGAAAATCAATTTTTTATAAAGCAAAATGGGAAATAATATAAGAATAATAATAAATCTTAAATTGAGTGGCAAGAAATACTACAAATTTCAACTTAGTGTTATATGGGAGATAACTCTAAATAAATTTCTAGTAAATCTGAAAATAACAAGATTTTTAAATATATATAATAATTTATGTACATGCATGAACATTTTCCCTAGAGTCGTGTGCTTTGTGTGATTGTGTGGTGTCTTTGGTCTTCTGTCTTATGGTGCTCTGTCTCTTGACTTTGATTTATGTAATCATGTGTTTTGTTCCTTCTGTATTCTACAGATGTTGCTATTGTCAATTTTTCCCTTTCAGAACCAAAATGAATTTTTCACAAAATTTTATAAATTGCACATCATGCACATGTTTCAGTAAATTGAAAAGAAAATCAGTTACATTTGTGTATATACTTTTGTCAAATAGAAATCACAAATTACCTATTGTTTTCCAGATTTTATCATTAAAGCAATTTCCAGGCAGTACAACCATATTTCCATGTTTTTCCCAATGTGTAGGAATATCATTTTCCAATGCCTTAGTCACTGTTATGTTTTCACTAAGCAGAAGTTCAATTATTTCTCTCACTAACTTTGCATATGGCTTTTCGACTTTTTTAGGCCCATTATTTTTCTCACATAGAGAAATTCCAAAAGATGGATTTGTGTTTTTCCTGCCTTTGTCACCAGCTTCGCAATTTCTGCTTTCATTAGAAATGTTGCCAGCTGTTTTCTTATCATCTGTCTCGTCACCACTATCAATCGTCAACGGCAATTCCTCCATAATTGTTTACATTTATAATTACATGACAAAATTGATCCGTTTCATCAAGTTCCTCTATAATAATAAAAATAAGGTCAAGTTATCAGTAGACTCTCTCACCTGACTTTAACATACAATAAAGGGCTTCGCCGAGCGCAGCATGATATGACCGCAGCATGTCGTCCACTGAAATTTGAAAAAGTGTAATTTAAAGTGAGTATGGACATAGGAAAGAGCTTGACACAATATTTAGATGGACGCAATAAGGAGATTGACCAAGTAATTAGCTGGACACAAACTNAAAAATGGAGTATGTGGGAAGCTTTTTAATTTCTGTTTTTATTCTGTTCCATTTTCAAATCAGATCAAATTTTGACAATAAACTAGGTCTTGTCAGACATTTACATGTAACCTGAATCAGAAATATTTGTAAAAATCAATGTTTTCCCAAATTCAATTCAATTTTATTGCAGAAATGAAAAAAAAATAATAAAAATGTAATCATAGTTTTGAAAAATTACAAGCCTGTACAGCTCCCCTGGACCATGGTTAACATAAACAGCAGTTCCATAGTTTTCGTATGAATGGCTATTTCCATAAGGTCCAATGTTAAACTACATTCCCCCAGTAGCCGATCTTTGATAAGGTACTGACCTGCCAGACATACTCTTAGTATGGGACCATTTAAGGACCATTGTGAATAAGTACCGGTATGGTTCTAACTAAACTAGTAGTTTCGAATTCTGAGAAGAAGATCTTTAAATTTGTTTTCCAAAGGGTGGTCCAATGTTTAATCGCACTCCCCCACTGCTCACCTTTTTTGGACCCATACTAAAATTTAGTTTTGAAATGAATTTAAGAATGTCAATATAATTTTAATTTAGAATTAAAGATTTTACAGACTTACTATTGAAAATAATTCCAATTATTACAAGGAATTGAAAAAGATATGGTTGATAGATAGAATTCCAAAAAGTAACAGGTCTTTGAGAGTTTTATAAAATTTACAAAAACAAAAATAAAACATTTTTTGCTGTCCTTGTATTGAAAACAATCACTGTTACTGTACGGAACTGAAAAAGGTATGGTTGCTAGGTTGAATTCCAAAAAAAATACTGGTCTTTGAGGGTTTCGGGAAATTTACCAGAACTAGAACAGAAGATTTTTGCAGTCTTTCTACTGAAAACAATGATTTTTGATATAAGGAATAAAAAATAGCTGATCTTTGAGTGTTTCAAGAAATAAAAAAAAAATGAATCAAAGATTTTTGCAGTCTTACTATTGAAAAAAATGCATGGGTGTTCCAAAGAACACATGTGTTGCCTGCACTATATATTTTTAAGAATTCCTGTGTTTGAAATAGAATGACAAAGTCCTTGTAGCACATCTAAATTATATACTGCAGCATGCATTCCTCCAATTTTGGTAGAAAATACAGAGCAAATATGAGGAAATTGGAGACATACCCTAAAACTCAATAACCTAAAATGCAAGTTTAATGATAATATGGAATTCTGGAATCAAATGAGAAGAAAGAAAAACAAAATGCATGGTGCACATCTGCAATACACACTGAAACATTCCTGCAAGTTTGGTTGAACAAGCTGTTTAGTATTAGTTGTGGATAATGGACACATATCCTCGATTTCGATAAGCTAAAAAAATAGCATAAAATCTTTTAAAAAACTAGAGGCTCACATGAGCCTGTATCGCTCACCTGGCGGCTGGTTTTATTCATTGTCACCAATAGACCACCCATTCATACTATAAATTAGTTCACCAGATGTTACATTTTCTTGGATGAGGTGCAAACTAAAAATCACAAACTTTGGAAGGGATCACCCAAAAACAATTGTAACCAAGCTTGGTTCCAATTGGCTCAGTAGGTTCAGAGGAGAAGACATTTGAATGCATTTCCCATAGAGTCCCTATGTTAAACTATGTTCCCTGCTGGCGGCCATCTTGAATGAGGTATGAACATAAAAATCACAAACTTTGAAGGGAAACATCTAAAGACTATTGTAACCAAGTTTGGTTCCAATTGGCTCAGTGGGTTCAGAGGAGAAGACATTTAAATGCATTTCCCATAGGGTCCCTATGTTAAACTGTGCTCCACGCTGGCAGCCATCTTGGATGAGGTATGAACGTAAAAATCACAAACTTTAAAGGGGACCACCCAAGGACTATTGTGACAAAATTTGGTCCTCATAAGCTCAGTGGTTTCAGAGGAGAAGATATTTGAATGCATTTCCCATAGGGTCCTATGATAAACTATGTCCCGTGCTGGTGACCGTCTTGGATGAAGTACGAACATAAAAATCACAAACTTTAAAGGGGACCATCCAAAGACTACTGTGACAAAATTTGGTCCTCATAAGCTCAGTGGTTTCAGAGGAGAAGATCTTTGAATGCATTTCCCAAAGGGTCCTATGTTAAACTATCTTCCCCGCTGGCGGTCATCTTGGATGAGATGCGAACCTGCTGGACTTATGTAGAAATTGTAGTTCTGGAAAACCTTAACACTTTTGCAATTCACATTTAACCTTTATCTCAAACAGTTTTTGAAATGAAAGTAAAAACGTTAAAAAATTGTGAAAATTCAAAGAAAAAGCAGCAATAACTCCTATGTTGGTTGTCAGATTTTCTTCAAAATTGCAGGACATGTAGATCTTACTATGCTGACCATTTTTATTATATAAACTTCACTTCTATCTTCTACGATTTTCAATATATAAGACTAAAAGTAACGAAAAACTGAAATTTTTACGGAAAAAGGGCAATAACTCCAAGCCGGGTACACGGATATTCTTCAAAATTGCAGGGCGGGTAGATCTCATCATGCTGATTTTTTTTACTCCGTCAGAATTTTGATATCTGTAATGATTTTTGAGTATTTTGCAAAAAACGTCAATTTACCCCTATGTTCTATTTTTAGTAACAACAGCCATGTTGTTTGGTCTACAGTCATAAAAATCACAAACTTGAAAGAGCATACCCTGGTGATGATTCAGGTCAAGTTTGGTTAGTATTGGCCCAGTAGTTTCAGAGGAGAAGATCTTTGAATAAAAGTTAACGGACGGACGGACGGACGGACGGACGACGGACGCCGAGTGATGGCAAAAACAAAAGTAAAGAAAAACAAAATGTATGGTGCATGTTTTCGATATATACTCAAGTATTCCTGCAAGTTTGGTTGAAAAATACAAAGCCATTCAGGAGGATTTGCTGATAATGGAGACATACACTTAAGACTCCAATAAGCTAAAATAACAAAGTTCAAAACAGTGTATGATCTGGAAAAAAACATTAAAGAAGAACAAAATGCATGGTGCATGCTTTCGATATATACTCAAGTATTCCTGCAAGTTTGGTCGAAAAATACAAAGCCATTCAGGAGGATTTGCCGATAATGGAGACATACACTTAAGACTCCAATAAGCTAAAATAACAAAGTTCAAAACAGTGTATGATCTGGAAAAAAACATTAAAGAAAAACAAAATGCATGGTGCACATCTTTAATATATACTGAAGCATTCCTGCAAGTTTGGTTGAAAAGTGCCAGGCGGTTTAGTATTTTTTAGCCATACAGACGGACAGATGGAGAGATGGACTCAAGACGACAGATAGTGATCCCTATGTGTAGATCCTGTACATATTATCATCATTACTGTAAGGAATTGAAAAATATATGGTTGCTATGTAGAATTCCAAAAAATAACTGGTCTTTAATTAGTTTCGGGAAATTTACCAAAATCTGAATCAAGGTATTTTACAATCTGACTACATGTATAGAAGATAATCTTTGATACAATAAGGCACCAAACAAGATATGGTTGCTAGGTAGAATTCCAAAATATAACTGATCTTTGAGTGTTTCAGGAAATTTACCAGAACTACATTGAAGAACAGAAGATTTTTGCAGTACATGATGAATAAAAGGATATGGAGTAAATGCACATGAGACAAAGTCTCTACAAATACATGGTAAAAAACAAGCAAAGGAACAACGCTTTTATTGTTGTTCTTCATCTTGAAGTCACCATGAGGCCTTCAACAATGAGCTTTGCTCATACCTCATAGTAAGTTCAAGATGGCCCCTAGCACCGGTTAAGTGGAATTCTTTGCTAATTGTCGAGCAACACTACACCCATGTCTTTCTTGGTCATGGGTGCGGGATTGTCAACAAACATCAATTAAACTGGCAAAGTGCTCTTACAATCACTGTCATCCTTTGCCCGACAAAAGCACTAGTGTTTTAAGCTAGTGGACAACTACAACATGTATTTCAATTGCATGTATTGGAAACAATGATTCTTGATATAAGGAATTGAGAAGGGTATGGTTGCTAGGTAGAATTCCAAACAAGAGTTGTCAGAAGACAACATAGCTCGCCGGGGATTCCAGTAACCTCAATGCACAATTAATTCAAAAGTAATAACAAGAGTTGTCAGAAGACAACATAGCTCGCTGGGGATTCCAGTAACTTCAATGCACAATAAATTCGAAAGTAATAAAAAGCTTTCTTCACAAGAAAGTTACATATCAAATATAAACACCCTATCATTAAACAACTTAATTCTAGAAGCAAAGTTAAAAGTTTTTACAAAATTGCCCTCAGGGCAATGTCAAGGTCAAAATGTCTACAACTATGGTACCATTAGAAAGCTCTCATCAAAAGAACGTCAGATACCAAATATGAACACCCTACCACTAAGCTACTTAATTCTAGAAGCAAAGTTAAAGTTTTTAAAAAAAATTGCCCTCAGGGCAAGGTCAAGGTCAAAATGTCTACAAATATGGTACCTTTAGAAAGCTCTCCTCATAAGGAAGTTAAATACCAAATATGAACTCCCTACCACTAAAAGCCTACCTTCTAGAGGCAAGGTTAAAGTTTTTTTAAAATTGCCCTAAGGGCAAGGTCAAGGTCAAAATGTCTACAAATATGGTACCTTTAGAAAGGTTTCATCATAAGAAAGTTACATACCCAATATGAACACCCTACCACTAAAAGCCTAACTTCTAGAAGCAAGGTTATAAGTTTTTTTTAAAAACTGCCCTAAGGGCAAGGTCAAGGTTAAAATGTCTACAAATATGGCACCACTAGAAAGCTCTCATCATAAGGAAGTTACATACCAAATATGAACACCCCACCACTAAAAGCCTACCTTCTAGAGGCAAGGTTAAAGTTTTTTAAAAATTGCCCTAAGGGCAAGGTCAAGGTCAAAATGTCTACAAGTATGGTACCAAAAGAAAGCTCTCATCACAAGGCTGCCACATACCAAATATCAACATCCTAGTTCTCCATTCCACAAGCCAGGTTAAAGTTTTGCTGACGCCGACGCCGACGCCGGGGTGATGACAATAGCTCTCCGGACATTCGTCCTGGCGAGCTAAAAAATAACTGACCTTTGAGTGTTTCAGGAAATAAAAAAAATGAATCAAAGATTTTTGCAGTCTTACTATTGAAAATTATCATCATTACTATAAGGAATTGAAAAAGATATGGCTGCTACATAGAATTCCAAAAAATATGAGGTCTTTAAGAGTTTCAGGAAATTTACAAAAATTAGAATAAAAAATTTTTGCAATCTGACTATGGAAAATGATCATTATCACTGTAAGGAATTGAAAAAGATATGGTTGCTAGGTTGAATTCCAAAAAATAACAGGCTTTAAACAGTTTTAGGAAATCTACCAAAATCAGAATCAAGGTATTTAGAAGATAATTGTTTCTACAATAAGGCACCAAAAAAGATATGGTTGCTAGGTAAAATTCCCAAACTTAATTCATTTGTTTGTAATTGGTCTTGAGAGTTTCAGGAAATTTACAGAAATTTACAGATTTACAAATTACAGAATCAATTTTTTGAATTCCAAGTGTTCATACTAGCTGATGGCATTAAAGAGTTGCTTAATTATATGATTTCATGTTAGAATTTCAAAAATTATTGGTCATTTTTAATAAATTTACCAAATTGGGCACCTAAGTCAAAAATCTAAATTCTTATCTCGGATTCAAAAGCAATTCAGGTTATTCCCATAAAAACGTAAACCACAATATGAATATTATATATATATAAAGTTCAAATTACCGGTATATGCTGAGTTACTTATTGTCTTTGGCCCCTTAAGGGCATGCCCCCAGTGGTCATACCAAATGTCCGCTTTCATTTGTAAATTAGTTATAGATTCAGCTTCCAAACATAAATACTTCAGAAGATTTCCCATATTACTGGATAACTCAAAATATTCTACCCTGAGGGCAAATTTCAAAATTTAAAAACCTTCGACACAGACAACTTTCATAGTGTTACTTATCATGCTTATAGTATACCCTTATTACAAGGTTTCTACCACAGGAGTTCCAGCTGAATCAATTATTTTTGTTTTTTTGGTCACCCTAGACAATGCTAGAGGCCATGCCCTGAGGGGTCATACAAAAAATTCAGACACCCTCTGTGAAGTTGCTACATATTATGTGATCTGATGCCAGGGTTTCAACTTTCTATCCCAAATAGCCTTGGAGATTTTTCCAATGATTGCATATTGCGAAAATTAGTTTTCATCCATAATTTGACAGAAATTCTGAACCCACAGAGTGCACATCTGCAGATCATACTCCAGTATGGTGTCAAGTTTCAAATTTGTATTTCTTATAGTTCAAGAGCTATTGGTGGGAACTACACATATACGTACGTTGGAATGTAGGGAAAAAGTCACAGGAAAAAAAAGTCACGGAAAAAAGTCACAGATAAAAAGTCACAGGAAAAAAAAGTAAAAAGAAAAAAAGTCACAGGAAAAAATCACAATGTATATTTGCATAGTTGCTGATGATTTCAGCAAATAGGTTACCATTTATATTTTTGGGTGATTTTATGGGAAAGAAAATAACAATTTTTCAGTTTCTAAAGAAGTTAGGTTTAGGGACCAACCATATAACTTGAAGGCGGGGTTACGGGTTTTCCTGGACAGAAAATATTTTTTGCCATTCGTGCGAAAATTTTTTTTTATTTTGATCACTTGTATCGACAAAATATTTTTTTTTCAAAATTCATGAAATTAGCATTATTTATTTGGGGCAGAAAGCCTCCTTCAAAATATTTTTTTCATCATTTAGGCAACCAAAATATTTTATTCACATAAAATGAGCTCCAAAATATCATTTGGAAAAAAAACACCCCCCCCCCTTTTTCAAGTTAAATGGTCGGTCCCTTAGTAAATTTTTTTTGAAACCATGCATTTTCGTAACTTTAACATTTCAAGCCATTTATCATGTTTATGGTTGCCAGTTTGTCTATTTAAGAGAATTTTTTTATTGAAATTTAATCAAGCATTTCTAACATGTCTTATGTGTCAAAGTATTAAAGTGGTACAAAAACAACAGTAGTAATAAGTTTTCACGGCAGTAAATGAAAGGAATAATTTTTATAATTTAAAGGTGGGTGTAATATGATGCCATTTACTTTGAAACCATACTCTTAGACTCTTAATGTCACAAAAATATTGTTTTAATTTTTTTTACATTTAATTTATTAAATGGTACAAACTTTCAAACAAGAATTTTGTCATCCAATAAGTTCAATATAGTTTTAAAATAAACGATAAATTTGTCTTATAAGTATTACAGAAATACACAAATTTTGTCAAAATTACTGAATATTACCAGCATAAGATGTTTTTTTTTTGTTTTCTATAAATGTGACTTTTATTTCTCACTTTTTCATTACTTTGACATTTACATAATATTTTTGTTTAATGTGATGTTTCTTCTTCCAAATAAACTCCCATGCAGAATGTCTCGCCTGCGACGAATGTTGCGAAGGCAAGACATAGCGACCATAGATTCTGTCGGCGTCGGCGTCGTTAACATTTGGTTAACCCAAATGTTAAACTTTTTTTGAACTTCAATAACTTTCTCAAATCATATTCAATAGCAATGAAAGTTTGACACAATATTCAGTACAACTTCCTTATTGTATCCCAAATTAATTTTTTGACAAAAAATAATTTCAATTTTTCCGTATTTTTCCATTAGTTGGACTTAATTTTTTTGTATGAAATTTTTTTGTTTGCACCATATCTCAGCACCTACATGCCATAGAGTGATGATTATTGGTAATTGGTTTCATCTTTAGTAGTAACCAACATCCATACCAGAATTATGTCACCTTGACCTATATTTTTCTCTTCAATAAATTTGGCTAAATTTTCTATTTAGGTCCATATATTAACAATGTTTATACTAAATTGAGAATAAGGACTTTAATTATTGCATATAGTCCATAGATAAACAATAAGCTTTCAGAATTTTATTCCGGTTTCAACTTTGGTAAATTTCCTGAAAATGTCCAAGACTAACAATTTTTGAAATTTTTGCATACAATCAAATATTTTAGACATTTCTTCATACAAGACATAATTCTGAAAACTAAGAATTAAAAAATATGGTTCCAGTTTTGGTAAATTTCCTGAAACTCTCAAAGAACAGCAATTTTTGGGAATTCTTGTTAGCAACCATGTGTTTTGATGAATTTTAGTAAAAAAAAAACAATATTTTCAATGGTTAGATTTCATAAATTTTGTATTCCAATTTTGGTGAAACTGTCAAAGACCAATTGTTTCTTGGAATTCTTCTTAGCAACATCATGATATATAGGTCAAATTAGAATGACAGTGGAGTGAGCAGGCGAAAAACTAGGTTCCGCGGAACCTTTACGAATTATTATTACATATGAATTGTTCCTGTTTTAAAATGTGACTATTATCTTCCTTTTATTTTTCATCATTCATTTACATTAACAGTATTTTTTGTTACCTTTTCCATACAATAAAAGCTAAAATATATAACAAAGTTTAAGTTGTGACTTCTTTCTTGTGACATAACTTTTTTCCTACCAAATTTGTGACTTTAATTTCTTTCCTATAATTTTTTTTCCTGTGACTTTTTTTCCATTTACCGTAAGATGTATCAACAATTTCAAAAGCTCTTGAGAGCTTATGTTGTCAGTTTGATTTAACATTAAACAAAGCTTTTTGTAGTTGTAAATGTATTTTTGAATTTACAATATACCACAGGCACTTCTTTCATAAAAAAAAATTCAGTCCCTCCCTCTCTTCTTCCACGTGGAAGAGAAGAGGGGGGGACTGATTTTTTTGTGAAACAAGTCAAGTGCCTGTGGTACATACGGAGGTAAACGGACAGAAAGTCACAGGACAAAAAGTCACAGGACAGAAAGTCACAAATCTGCTAGGACAAAAAGTCACAGGACAAAAAGTCACAATCTGTATTTTTACATTGGTGGACAAAAAGTCACAGGACAAAAAGTCACAGGATGAAAAGTCACAACTTAAATGTTTGCTTCATGTGTATGTAGTGTAGAAC
>MJUU01043658.1:0-23534 GCA_002080025.1 Modiolus philippinarum | reverse complement strand
GCCTGGACACCGCTTTTTATTCAATCAAACTGGTTTGTTAAATAGTTTCATATCCCTGTTATATTAGTCCCAGTGTTTACCAATGCAAGATTGATTTTCAGCTGTAATTGAAGACTAGTCCTTCAACAAACTGTAAAATTACTGAACTCCGTGTTGTTAGTATATTTCGGACCAAGGGAACAAGCAAAGTGACCACGGTTTGTAAGAAAAATATTTGCTACGGGTTTTTGGCCACTTACGATAGGACCTCGCGCTGCAAGTAAAAAGTAAACATAAACATGATAAATAAAAAAATAGAAACAGCGCGAGGTTCTATATTGTAGGACTACATGTATTTCTAGTAAAATTAGATGCCAAAAAATCCATCGGTCTTGATAATTTAGGTCCATATTTTCTTAAATTATCAGCTGAAACATTAGCACCTAGTGTTACATACTTGATAAACCTTAGTATATTACAAGGGGTGTTCCCATCCAGTTATATGCCTGATATATAAAACAAGTGACAAAAGTATGCCCGAAAATTATAGACCAATATCTATATTACCGACTCTTTCAAAAATATATGAAAAACACGTCGCACATCATCTTTATTTATATTTGTGAAAGTATAAATTGCTATTTGATTCTCAATCGGGATTTAGAAGTCGGCATTCCTGTCAAACTGCACTTACAAATCTGACTGACAAATGGTTGAAATTTATGGATGACAATGTAATTGGAACAGTACGTGTTTCTAGATCTAAAAAAGGCCTTTGACATGGTTGACCACAGTATTCTTATTAAAAAGCTCAGATGCTACAAAATTTCGGCATTTTCCGAAAAATGGTTTGAATCTTATCTGTCTCTAAGAAAACAAAAGATGTGTATTGGAAGCTATATGTCAAATGCTGAACCTGTAATGAATGGTGTACCACAAGGTTCCATACTAGGCCCTCTTCTTTTTATACTATTTGTAAATGATTTGTCACTTGAAGATATTTCATGTGAAATTGAAATGTATGCAGATGATACTACATTACATCACAACAGTAAATCTGAATTAGAAATAGAAAATCAATTAAATGCTGATTTAAAAATAATCAGTTCATGGTGTAAAATAACAATATGAAAATAAATCCAGTTAAAACAACATGTATGTTAATTTGAACAACTCAGAGAAGGGCTAATTTAAACAGTAATGACTTGAAATTATTTGTTGAAGATCATGAAATTACAAATGTCAATGCTCAAAAAATGCTAGGGATATATATAGATCATAACTTGGACTGGAAATATCAAATTAATCACTTATGTAATAACATAAATTCTAGATTATTTTTATTCTCAAAAAGTAAACAATACTCAGATAAAGATTGTAGAATTTTATTTTTCAATGCTTATACTCTGCCGATATTTGATTACTGCTGTACAATTTGGGGAAATTGTTATGAAGAAGGAATTGACCGACTAACAAAACTTCAAAAAAGATCTGCACGAATGATACTTGATGCCCCCTTTCTTACCCCATCTAAAGAGCTCTTCAAAAATCTAAACTGGCTTTGTTTTAAGGAGAGAATGAATTATTATAAACTTGTCCTTGTATATAAAGTTTTAAATGATAAAACGCCAGAATACCTCAAACAATACTGCAAACAAAATTCAAACACCCATTCAAGACATTTACGATCTGTATCAAGCAATAATTTAGCAATTGTACGGCGGGCCTAAAACAAACTGCATGAAACGATCTTTCGCATCATAGTGGCCCAACTCTATGGAACAAATTGCCAAATAACATTAAATCTGTTACGAACATAAATATATTTAAAAGTAAATGTTTTAAACATCTTTTTGAAAATTCTATTATGATATGATTTGTTTATATCTTGTATGTATTTTGCTGTATTATCAAGTCATTATTTTGTTGTGTTATCATGTCATTATTTTGTTGTATTATCATGTAACAATTTTGTGTTTTATGAGGGCCTGAAGTTAGATTAGTGTAAACTAATTCAGTTACCCTCTTTAAATAAAGAAAACTATTATTATTATTATTATTATTACTACTGTGTGACCCAACTCTATTTTATTTACACCTTGTTCAAAAATGTAAACAAACTATAAATATATGCTGTTTTTGATGTTTACACGGTTTTGAAGTTTAAAGAGTAAAATAATTTAGTAAAATAACAGTTTGTCATGAAAAAATATGAGGGACGCGTTAATATTATTTTTTTTTTCAAAATGGCGTCGAAAATATATTATCCGGTCTATAAACTGGATTATATATATCATGTATATAGACATGTTTCGACACGATAAGAAATATACACACTTCATGCCTCAGTGATTGAACAATTAATATAGGTAATGTTTACATTCCCAGCTAACACAAACCATTTTCGAAACATTTTATTCGAGATTTATTTGCGGTTCGTCAAAACATTTTATTGAATCATTTTTAAAATGTTTTGAAAACGTTTTATCTTTTTTAAAAAACATTTCGAAAACATTTTAAAAACGTTTTGACAAAATGCGTTGACAAACTATTTTTTAGACTTTAATTAGAACATTTTTATAATGTTTTTTAAACATTTTAACATAACATTTTAAAGTTATTTTCGGTAACATTTTTTTTTCACAACATACTTAAAACATTTTAAAATCATCACACCAGAACATTGTTTCAGACATTTTTAATAACATTTTGCCAAACGTTTTTAAGACATTTTGAAAATATGTTTTTATACTGTTATACTGCTACATTATAACGAAACGTTATAAATCCATTGGCACTTGATGTTTCCGTCATGTTGAAGTAAAACATTTTCATAAAACATTTTAACTAAATTTTTACAGCTTTCGAATTACCAGTAATCGATCGCACAATAGGTATTGATGGCATGTTAATACAATTATAAACAACACGATTTTATAATCTGAAGACACTTTTTGTACCTTTCTTAAATATTTTGGCCTAAATATTTCAAGGAAACATTCTTAAAACATTAACAAGAAAATAGTTTAATCTAATCAAAATAGAACATGTTGATGAAACATTTTAAGAATATTATGCTTATATGTTTTATTTGGGTAAGTGGCACAACATTTTTGCAAAACTGTTTTAAAACATGGTGCAAATATGTTTTAATCAAATAAGCATTCAAACATTGCCATTTAGTTTTTTTTATAACGATAAATAGGATAAAAACTAATCTGTTAAAAAGTGAATTAATTGTATAGTTTTATTTTTATATCATATAATAAATTTATTTTTGGTGCAATATATGTCCTTGTGAAAACGTTATATTTTTTGGACAATCAATCCCTTACAAACAAATGAAATGCAAGCATTCACTAAAAATTTTGCATTTAATTGACTAAAATTTAATACATGTACCAATTAATTATTCAATATATTAATTATGTCTATATTTTCTGAAGCGGGTATAAAATTGACTGATAACAGTAACAATTTTAAACAGATAAGAGATTGGTATCACAACATGTAATCTGTTGTAATCTGTTATCACAACATGTGTCTGTTGCAGTAAATCTATTCATTGTACTAGCTTTTTTGCATCAGACACGGGAAGGACAAATAGCACCTATATGAAGAATTGTTTAATTGCTTAACATATTAAAGCTGCTATGTTCTAATGGCATTGACCCCTGGTGCCTGTTGCATTTAAGTTACTTAATTCTAGCTTACTTGCATTAGTCACAGGTAGTACATAGTGCTTGTTGGCATCGACCCCTGGTGTCTGTTGCTCTAAAGCTACTGACCTAACATCACTAGCTTTCTTGCACCAGGCACAGGTATGGCATACAGCAATTTATTAATTTATATTATATTCTCTCTGTTCTCTCACACTTCTGGTTTCCATGCTCTTTGCTGTTTTATAATTCACCAAATAGTAATATTTACTGCTCTGTTGTTGTCGACTACACTAGTATGTGTGTGTTTTTTATATATTATTATCATTGTTGTTAAATATACATGTATGTGCTCTGTTTTAATCATTGTAATATATATGTCCCCTATGGGCCCTTGATTTGGCAAATAAAATTCTGTATTCTGTATTCTGTAATCGATGATATACATGTAGTTTAATTGAAAACAGATGTTTATCTCTAATAACAAGAAATGGCCATTGTCCTGACACACCAGTTACATGGAAGATTTACTCCATGTTCGGTCGATGTTATTAAAAAAAATATGTGTACGAAATCATTTTTTTTACTTTCCTGAATGACAGTTTACTATAATTTTATTTAGTGGATGATAGTTTTCTGTGAACATTTTTTCTCGGATTATGTGCATATCAAACAGTTACTTTCTTTTCATTCAACAATGCGCGAGGAGAGCACGAGCTTGCTATAGAAATTGATACGAAACAATCATAGTTTTTATTTCATGATCAATAGTTTGGGATTGTTTTCATATATAGGAGGCATAGCATTTACTGGAATAAATGTTATTGAACTTATTACTTGACTTTATATATTATATTACTTAGTAAAACTGTTTCATAATTTCTAAATAATAACACCTGTTCAGATTCGGTGTGGATAAATATGCATTTTGGGTTCCGTATTTATATGTTGTTTTACTCATGATCTATGATATATGTTAATTTGATTTGAAGCCATTATACTACAACCGAAAGCTAGACGTTTCATTTGCAGACACATAACTGACACAAAACAACGGCAGTAGACAAAAATGACCATTTACCGTAAAAATATTATATCATGCAATGTACACTGTAAATACAGGATTTAATATAACGCTTAATACTGGAACAAAACTCAAATTATCTAACAAAAGGATGCATGCGAGTAAAAAAAATGTGGAAAATGTACACCATACAAAACTATACCTTTGAACAAACGTGTTTCTTTTTTTTAAGTAATGTTGAAAAAAAACTCTTAAAACATTTGGAAGAAATATTATGATTAAATATTTTTGAAATATTTCAGAAAAACATTCCATTGAAACATTGTGAAAATGTTTCCATGACCATACATTTGAGGGTTTTTAATACATTTTTCAAACTGTTTTAAACATGTTTTTTTTAAACATTTTATCTGAATATTTTTATAACGTTTTCCAAAGACATTCCATAAAACATTTTTAAAACATTCCAAAAATGTTCTAAAGAAAATATTTAGGTCTAACATTTTCATAACATTTCAGTAAAATGTTTTCTAAAAAACAGTCTAGAAACATTTCCGTAACCATACAAAAAACGATTTTTAAACCATTTTTAAAAATGTTTCCACACCATTTTTGAAAACGTTTTAAAAATGTTTTAAAAACATTTCTGTGCTAGCTGGGATTACAGGTAAACACACAGGTGGGATTTAAATTACTGTAGACAGTAAAACGACAAACTAACAAGTATTAGCTTTCAAAAAAGCTTGCCTGACCTCGGCATATAATTTTCAATGTGTCAGATATTTCAGATAATTTTTCAAATTGATTGTCGTTCATTGCATATGCATTTTTTCTATTTGTTCATTATACATACTACCTGCAAGTGTGGGGGGTATAATAAAATACCACATGGATGTTCGACCCATCAAAATACAGGAAATTTATTTGAAGAAAAATATTATGATAATAACATTGTGTTTAGCAATGACTATGCCAAAATAGTGGTCAGGGTTGAGACCATAGTGCACGACCCAGAGGGGAGTGCACTATGTGTATTCAACCCTGACCACTATTTTGGCATAGTCATTGCTAAACACAATGTTATTAGCTAGGCTATGGAATAGCCTAGCTATATAGATAGTTCTTGGGGTGAAGTGAAGAGAACGCTTGCGCAGTGAGGAGAACGCATGCGCAGTAGACTATTGACCAATATGAATTTTAGATTCTCGAAAATTAAAATGGCGTCCGGTTTCGTCCTGATAAAACGGGGCGGGGTTTAATTTTTCTGTTTCCTTGTGGAAGTTGAAAAGTATTATAAACATTTACTATAGGTGGTACTGGGAACAGGTTTGTAGAGGATGATGGGATTGGTATTGCAATATCGCTTAGCCAGATTTATAAATATAGATATGATGAAAAGAATAAGATTGATTGATTGATTAGTTAGAGTTTAACGTCCAATGAGCAATATTTCAGCTATATCAGGACGAGAACAAGTTAATCAATTCAAAACAAATTGTAAGTAAAAGAAGAAAGAAATAAAGGTGGAAGGGACAACCGGGGCAACGACTTTTGATTGCCACTGGAAAAGGGGAGAAATGGGTAGGGGCAGGAAATTTAGCCTTCTATACGACACCCAGTGCGTCTGCTCTCTTTAGAGAAATATAGAAGGGGTCTTTATACTGCATGGAGCGTGGCGTTTCTCCACACAGTTTGGCTACAATGGTTCGCGGTCAGGCTTTCCGTATTATGACCTGACTACCCCACAAAGACAGGGCATTCCCCTATCCACCACCTGGGGACGCGCCCGGCAGCTCTGTAGCCAAAGCCCCTGAAAACCTATTCAGGTGCCGGGGAAAAGAATAAGAACAGTAATGTATAAATTTAAAACCAGAAGTTAATAAATAAAGATGAGGTATTGTGCAATAATCAATAATATACAAATACTATTAAAGACATTTCAATTGTGTTAAACAAAGCGTGATTGTAGTTTGTGGAGATACACTTAGGCCCAGGTACTTAGGCAATGGAGAACGAAAGGTGGAAAGAGATAGAATTGCGTTTTTTTTTTGCGAAGAATAAAGAGCTACCCTAGGAGAATGCAAAAAACAAAATGAAAAAACAACAAAAAGCAAAAGCACGAAACTACTTTTGAGTTGCTGTTGGCAAAAAATTAGAGGTTTGATCGAATCAGTGACTGGTACATCATATGTGCAGACCAATAGAAGAAATTACAAAGAAGTATCGAGAAAGGCTTACTTCAAGCATTGATTTGAGTATACAAATACATCATGAGCTACCACACCCTTGTCAATCAAACACGCAATTTTCTATCCAAGGCTATTCCATAGCCTAGCGTATCGTTTTTATTTCATAAAAACCATTATCCAATTTATATCACCCACTTATGTTTTTAAAAGCCCCCTCGTGTTTTCTAGTTATCATTATTATGCTGACTGTGTCATTAATTTTCATCTTTTTATTACAATTTCTAAGTTACTAAATAGTTGTTCTTTTCATTAGTTACTTTCAGTATCATTTCAATATCATGGAAATTTGAAAAATAACTTTTTATGGCGGATCTCAAAAATTCATTTATTTCATGATATAAAATGAAGGGATAAGTAAAATGAATGGTCATAAAATAAAACTTTATTTTATTAGAGATATTACCAAATTTAGGTTGATTTCTGTAACAAGGGATCCCTACAAGTAACATTTTCATCACTATTTGATTGACAAGACTGTAGCTCCGCCTTCCAAGTCACGTGACAGGCATAGTACATGGCTGTAGGTATACTATGCCTAAATAGAATATTAGGCACTATTAATGCAGTTTCTTACAGGAAGCATAATAATATAAAATATCATCCTAAGCCTAGCCATAGCCTTTTGATATTTGACATACACTTTGGTCTTGTGAAGTACATACCGATTCCTTGCTCATGTGGTGGCACCGGTCCCTTAGTCAGGAAAGAACGCTCTCGTTATGTTTTATGCAAGAAATTAGAACAGCTTGTACCAGTAGTCCTAGCCACTTGATATTTAACATACAGGTGCATCCTGAGAACACACCGATTCCACAGATGATGACCCTAGCCCCTTTGTCATGCATGAGCTATCACTTTTAGTTTTTGGCTAGCAGTTTGTATAGCCTGCACTAGAAATTGTAGCCATTTTATATTTGACATGCAGATGATTGTAAAGGATTAAATACCAATTCAGTGCCCAGATGATGACCCTAGCTGTCACTTAGTCATGTATGAACAATCATGGTAAGTATTTTGCAAACAGTAAGTACAGCCTCTACCAGTAGTCCTAGCCACTTGATATTTGACATGCAGTTAAGTCTTGAGGAGTGCATTCTTATTCTAGCCAAGATGTTGGCCATGCCCTTAGTCACGCATGAATGCTAACATTATGCCACTGTGTACTACATTTTTAGGGTCTGTTTTTAATCTGTATGCAAGTTTTTATCACTGTATAGATGAGGTTTGGTTAAGTCGGACATACTAACAATGAAAGGATATGATGTAAATGCACATCAGACAAAATTTGTACAAATACAAGGCAGAACCAAATATAAAACCCCGCGAATAAATGCAACACTGAAAACCGCGAAAATTTCGTACCGCCAATACAAAGCCCTTTCAACAGATGTTCTTCATCTTGAAGTTTAAAACTTAAACAAGTCACTCGACAGTGAAATAAAGGTCACGATGACTTAGTTCTACCTGAATAGTGTGAGCTAGCTAGGCATTCAAAGTTGCATACATCTTTATTGTTTGAAATATTTCTAAATTGAATGTCAAATATAATCAATACAGTAACTTCGTTATTTTATTATTTATTCCTGCATTTTCTAAAATGTTTTTAGATTCAAATCATGAGACAATCTTTTTTTTTCCTCTAACATGTTAAAACTAAAATACAGAAGTGGATTCATCTTTATTTTGTTCTGCACTGCTACAGTGTAATAAATACTTAACACGTAAATCAAAATGTCAAAGTATTCTGCACTTGACAAATTTTTGCAATTAGGGTTAACTTGTTATTAGTTTTAATTCTAATCTTGACATTATATTTTGTAAATTAGTCTTATACCGACATCTGGTTAAAATCTGGATAGCATAATAACACAATTTTATCACGCTTTGACCTCTTTCTCACATTCGGCAGTATCTACATTGTTGTAAATGATTAACAGGTGAATTGATATGTCAACATATATATTCTACACTTGATAAAGTTTTTATTTATTATCTGTCGTAGTCTAATTATTTTGTCTGAAATCGTATACACATACTAGCTTCCTCTAATTTGTTTATTATTTTCATATAGACGTTCGTGAAAACGAGTTATTTAATATTCATTTTAAGCATCTCCCTGACAATGACGGAAAACATGGCCGCGGCCATGTACAAACTAAATAACACCACTAATTAGGAAACCAGTTGATAACCTTTGATAGATCCGATAATGCAATAGTATGAAAATTCCGAAAATCCAAGTGCAAAAGCACTGATATGCACGTTTTTATTTCAGCCCATAAATTTCGTGATTATAGATTTTTTCATCTGAAATTAGGTGTTTTACGTTACATATACATTGTAGAAGACGAAATAAAAGCAGTAATGGATCTACGGGCCATTATTTTCTGTTATAGGTATAACACCACTAATTCGGAAACCAGTCGGGCACATATGTGAATTTAGTCCTTATAGGAGACGATATAGTTCCAATATAGTGTTTATTTTGTTACATATTCAAAGTGTTGGTAGCTGAATCTTATTTAATTGAATAGTTTATATTGTAAGGCTTCTTTTGAGCCTAAATTTATATTATTTTGTCAAGAAATAAAAATTTTATGGGCATTGGCGGCGGAGGAATTTTTTTGTCAAATTCAATCAGGAAGTACCGATCCTTGTGTTGTTCACTTCCGGGAACCAGTTTTTTCTTATATGCAAGTTAAGGGGGGTTGATTTTCTCATGGGAGTTTCTTGAAAGATGCCTCTTTAAGTTGAGACACGTGTCACTTCATTTAAACTTTTAGTAAAATTTCTACAAAATTTGCAATTTAACATGGGAGTCTATGGGAGACTGAATTAGTGGTGTTATACCTTATACAAAAAATCACAAAAATTGGATTTCCTTCAAAAGCTGCTTATTTTGATACCTAACAATCAAGTTGGACCCATATTGACGATTTTCAACTTATTTTGTTGTCAAAGGCTTTGGAATACCATATTTGGACATTAAAACCGATGTTACGTAATAATTTTACGGATTTTACGCAAACATTTGAAATACGCATTGTAAAACCGAAATATGCATTGTGTATCGATCAAAAGCCGAAACGTGACTTGAGAATACAGCAAAGAATGTGTTTGGATAAAGAAAAAAATGCATCGAGTAAAGGAAATTTGGAGTGATTTTCGGACCTTCCAATTTGCCATTTCAATGAGACGCCGTAGTTGGTCTCACGGCTACTACATCTTATTTAGAGGATATTAAACTTGTTTAATTCCTCAGATTCGCATAAACAGACTCAAGTCAGCTGTGATTGCCTAAAAAAATCCATAAGTGAGCGATTTTTGCCCATAGAAAGTCATAACACACGCAGTTTTGCACCACCGATGGAAAGGGGGGTTGGGGGGTGTTGGTGCAGTATTTTTTTCATAGACGATAGGTCTCAAATCTTAAGACTAGATATCAATGTTTGTTTTCAACGTATTTTTAGCATGAAATAAGGTACATTTTAGAAGGTCACTTAAAAAATGCAGTTAATAACCTTTAATAGATCCGATAATGCAATAATATGAAAATTCAGAAAATCCAAGTGCAGAAGCACTGATATGCACGTTTTTATTTCAGCCCATAAATTTCGTGATTATGGATTTTTTTCATCTGAAAGTAGGTGTTTTACGTTACCTATACATTGTAGAAGACGAAATAAAAGCAGTAATGGATCTACGGGCCATTATTTTCTGTTATAGGTATAACACCACTAATTCGGAAACCAGTTGGGCACATATGTGAATTTAGTCCTTATAGGAGACGATATAGTTCCAATATAGTGTTTATTTTGTTACATATTCAAATTGTTGGCAGCTGAATCTTATTTAATTGAATAGTACCGATCCTTGTGTTGTTCACTTCCGGGAACCAGTTCTTTCTTATATGCAAGTTAAGGGGGTTGATTTTCTCATGGGAGTTTCTTGAAAGATGCCTCTTTAAGTTGAAACACGTGTCACTTCATTTAAACTTTTACTTAAATTTCTACAAAGTTTGAAACATGCGCAATTTAACATGGGAGTCTATGGGAGACTGGTGTTATACCTTATACTGCCTGACCCCCTGGGGTCATGCAAAAGAGTTTAGACGAGGACTTACATTGAAATTGTTACATAAATAGGGGGGAGGTCTGACCAAAGACAGAAAAGAAATACACAAATACATACCAAATATACCCCTTAAAACTAGATATGCTTGTTGCAAGTGCACTCAATACACATTTAATTAAAAAACTAATCAACACCACTTAATTACTCAGAGCTAAATTAATTACTAGATGACGTCATAGGGTATCCTCAAAAGGTATCCTCACAGGTATCTTCTTCCATAGGATTAACATAAGAAAAAGTGGTCCAGGATCGGTAGTTTTCCCACTACTTGATACATTGTTCCACTAGTCCTGCCTGTGCCCAGAGCAATCAGACAAACACGTTGGGATAGTCTGAATGCAAGGGGCACCAGGGGACGACGCCTAGAGGACTAGACAAGATGGCAGATGTGTTACCAGTGTCAAGAGCACAGCAGACAGCAATTCAGATGGCCACTGTGCAGTTGAAACCAGGGGACGATGGCTACTAATATTGACATAATCTACCAAGGTACATATAAATTTATGTGAGCAAAATGAACAATAAGAGAAAATAATGGAAGATGGATGAGTATAAAATTACATACTATTTTAAGCAATTCTGAATCTTCTAAGCTGAATATCTATATGGTTTTGTCTTTATCGTTAAGATTGTTGAAATTGCTTTTGTTGTCAGTAAATTCCAGAGAGCATGATATAAACGGTCTTCATTTAATTTCGGACAATTAAGAAGAAAATGAGCCAGACTTTCTTCTGCGGGAGCGGGGGAGTTGTTGGTTGGGGGGGATTGGGGGCGATCCATAATTTGTCAAAAAGAGGGCCCAGAACCCAATTTTCCGAAAAATCTTTTTTTGGAATTAGGATGGGAACCCATCTCTGCTTTCATTGAAAGACAGCGTCTGTCGTATTTTAAACGTCTTCTCGAACTTCTTGACGGCCGCTTATGTAAACAAGTATATACTGAAATGATTCGCACAGATAAACATGTTTGGTGTTACCAGGAAGAAATTATTGATATCATGGAAAAAATTAGTCAGGGCATTTCCCTCGACAATTTTCTGTCTCGGGTAAATACAAACAAACTTCACGGTGCTGATTAGATGATATCTATACAAAAAGTAGTCTTGATTTTTATCAGCAATGTTATGTTCAAACGGGGAGACAAAATTATCTGAATGATATTAATAATTTAAGGTCTTCAAGGTTAAAACTTTTAGCAAGAACCAAAACAATACTGCTTAACAAATTTTTAGATAGAATGAATATTATAGATGATGACCGATGCCCATTATGTAACGATAACGTAAGCGAAGACCTCGAACACTTTTTGCTAGAATTTGCTTCTTTAAGTAATGTTCGAAATGGTTTTTTTTCATCTGTTTCAATCTGCTAGTTTTTATTATTCTGTAAATTTTATAGAACTGGCACCGACTGCCAAATTGCAATTTTTAATTGGTGATATAGCATACCTCTTTGATGATAACTTGGGTAGTTTTTACGATTTTTATGGTAGACTTTACATTGATAGATGTTTTAAGACAAGGTGTGAAATTATGGAATGACTTATGTTAATATCTTACTCTATAATATCTTAATATGTTTTATTAAATAGCTATATCGAATTGGTTTTTAAACAACTTATGTATTTTACTGTTACAGTTATGCCAATATGTTATGAACTTTTACCATAGATCTCGACTAGTATAGTTAGTATTGTGTTGTACATATACTTTTTTGTTTTATGCATTTTGTGTATATCTTAATATGATAGACGCGCCACTGCTTCTATCCTGGTGTTGGTGTTTGTAGAGGGGTAATATATATATATATATATTAGGAATTTTAAATATTTTCCAACCTTAGGGGGGAGGTTGGCGGGATCCCTGCCCCCTTAATCCACCACAAAGATTTGATCTTCTATACCATTTGAATTGCATTTAGTACAAAGCCTTTCTTGTCGGGGAGTACCCTGGTTGAACTGTATTCGTAACATATGTGGGGATGTACGCAGTCTTGTAAACCCCATATTTCTACCTATTTCTAAAGCTCGTCAAATAAATTTCATATCTCCCGACAATGTACATCTATTATATATTTTGAGATTACCCATAGGAAAATTTACCTGTTATTACTACTAGGCCCCTAACAGAAAGCAAAAATATTGAGCTTTGCAAGAGCCTCAGAGGCAAGAGGGAGATACTCAAGGAGATCTACTCGTACAGTTCATAGATAACTTTTTATCAACACAATAGATTAAATTTTTAACTAATCTACTTCCTATTTTTAAAGCTGTGTCATTCAACCAATAATAACAGTTGAGATATCAGATAATTTTTATCTTACGTCATACTGGAAATTTTCAGTATTGATTTCAAAGACGCTATTTTAATTTCTTCCTTGTTCAAATGTACATTCACATCGAGATAATCTGAGTAAGTAAAACTATGTAATGATTTGTCATGTCAATGTTCTTGTTTTTTTTTACTTTCATTTTCAATACTATCTTTATTATTGTTTTTATTATAACTTAAGAAATAGATTATTGCAAGCGGGCTATATGTATCAGTGGCCGTTCATGTCATTGGCGCAACATATTCACGCGTAATACAAAAGTCATGCGTAAATTTGGTTAAAATGACGCGTAATAAGTTAATAATCACGCGTGAATTGTACATATTCACGCGTGATTTTTGGTAAATTACGCGTGATATTATTTACGCGTAATTATTTTCTGTATCACGCGTGAATCTATTCGTATTACGCGTAATTTGTCTACGATATGACGCGTCATTTCCGAACGCAATTAAACCAATGAAATAGACTGTTACAAATAAGGATGGTCTGTCTGCAAATATGGCTACCTCTGGATGCCAACAAAGTGAGCGATAGAGATTCCTGCAGCGAGTAAAAGAAACTGCGGATACTGTTGGTGATTCGGCCAATCAGACAGACAGGATGAAGGTACCATAACCAGTTTACATTATACGACCTAATTTACGGAGGGTACTCTAGTACCCTAGGTTCGTATAGTGAAAACGACAATTTGGACCAACTTTGGTAATATCGGCTAGACCTTGCTAGGAGCTTCGCAAAGTTGGGCCTTATAGGGCATGTAGGTACATGCAATAGCTTTCATTTGAGCTATAGCGTATGATCCCTAGACCCGTACGAAAACTTTGGGACCTAATTTACGGAGGGTACCCTAGTACCCTAGGTTCGTATAGTGAAAACCGCAATTTGGACCAACTTTGGTAATGTCTGCTGGACCTTTCTAGGAACTTCGCAAAGTTGGGCCTTACAGGGCAGGTAGGTACATGTGATACCTGTCGTTCGAGCTATAGTGTACAATCTCTAGACCCCTACGAAAAATTCGGACACAGTTCCATAGAGGGTACCCTACATTGCAAAATACCGATTTTGACCTACTTGGCTAATGTGAGCTGGACCTTGTTAGGAGCTTCGGAAAGTCGGGCCTTATACGGCAGGTAGGTAAATGTAATAGCTTTCATTTGACCTATAGCGTATGATCCCTAGACCCATATGAAAAGTTTGGGACCTAATTTACGGAGGGTACCCTAGTACCCTAGGTTCTTATAGTCATAGCGGCAATTTGGACCAACTTTGGTAATGTCGGCTGGGCCTTTCTAGGGGCTTCGCAAAGTTGGGCCTTACAGGGCCGGTAGGTACATGTAATACCTTTGGGTCGAGCTATAGCGTATAATCCCTAGACCCGTACGAAGAATTCGGAAGCAGTTCCATAGAGGGTACCCTACATCGCAAAATACCGATATGGACCAACTTGGCTAATGTGGGCTGGACCTTGCTAGGAGCTTCGCAAAGTCGGGCCTTATAGGACAGGTAAGTACATGTAATAGCTTTCATTTTACCCATAGCGTATGATCCCTAGACCCGTACGAAAATTTTGGGACCTAATTTACGGAGGGTACCCTAGTACCCTAGGTTTGTATAGTGAAAACGGCAATTTGGACCAACTTTGGTAATGTCTGCTGGACCTTTCTAGGGGCTTCGCAAAGTTGGGCCTTACAGGGCAGGTAGGTACATGTAATACCTTTCGTTCGAGCTATAGCGTATAATCCCTAGACCCGTACGAAAAATTCGGAAGCAGTTCCATAGAGAGTACCCTACATCGCAAAATACCGATTTGGACCAACTTGCCTAATTCGGGCTGGATCTTGCTAGGAGCTTCGCAAAGTCAGCCCTTATAGGGCAGGTAGGTTCATGTAATAGCTTTCATTTGAGCCATCGCGTATGATCCCTAGAACCGTACGAAAAATTCGGACGCTGTTCCATAGATAGTACCCTACATCGAAAAATACCGATTTATACCAAAGTAGTATATTGGGACAAGGAAACTCATATGTGTGGTGTTGGAGCGTGGTGGAGCCGGATGTGACGTCACCGAAAGTGATGTAGACCAGAATTGATGTCACTGGAAGTCTCGTTACCGGAACACGAATTGTTTATACTACCTATGCGCAACCGGAAGTGACCCTATTTGAAGCCCGACTCGATTATTTTAACCGGTAATGTGACCCACCAAGAGTGTTGTATAACCTTAGTACATGGCGCATGCGCATGCGCGACCGGAAGTGGGAGTGTCCCCATATGTAGACCGGAATTGGTCCTGTTGCAAGCACTATTCAACCATGTTTACCGGAAATGAGTTGTAGTACATGACGCATGCGTGATCGGAAGTAGGTATATTTCTCTTGTAGTTAGCCATTTAAACCGGAAGTCGGAAATTTTCTGAATTTTTTCTTGCGTTTTCCGCCATCTTGAAGCGGAAGTGCGGACGTGGGAGAAGACATTCCTATAATTGACCAAACAAGAATTTTGTACATGCTCAATCCACCTGCGCAGAAAAACTAGAAACCGGAAGTCCAGACCTGAGCGAAGACAACCGATGCCTTCTAACACACACGCGTCTAAAGTATGTATACAGTGTACTATAGCTCAGTATCGTTCTGCCCATTTGAAGGAACAGTCACCATGTTCTCCTTCGACACCTGAGCAAAGCAGTTTACTGAGAAGAAGAACCTGTTACGTCACGAGCGTGGGGAAGAATGCCAGGAAGGATGCTCGACATAGGCGTCAGAAGACCCACCAGCAAGAAGGGCGGAAGGTGCAGACCTACAGCTGCATTGTGTGTGGAAGGTGTTCACCAGAGCAGATTCCAGGAAGAGGCATGAAGCGGCCTACAGCTGCAATATCGCATGTGAAGTATGTTACAAATACTTCAACAGACTGGACAGCATGGAACGTCACCGTGACCTGTATGAGAGACCGGATGCCAAGGAGACACCATCGATGCAGAGACCAGGTCCCTGTAGTGAAGCAGACAAGGACAGAGTCACCTCCAGCTGCTCAACCTGTGGTGTTGACGGAAGATCCAGAGACGAGGACCCTGTACCTAAGGCATTGGAGGTCCATCTGGACAGAAGAGGGGACTTGTAACCGTCCAGGGCAGGTACAACTTCACTTTGAACCAGTCGTCATATTCAACCTTTGAAGAGTTGATGCGTTACCTGGCCCACCAGCAGACCACAGCTGTGAAGATAAACCTGTCTTTCGGTTGTATTTTGCGTCATTTAAAGACTGGAGAGCAACGCTATTACCAGCCGAGCCACGCTAGATTTTTTGAGACGCCATATCTTATTAGAACGGCCGAACAATTGGAGAAGTTATCGAGGAGCTGAGCAGACACATTCTCCGGGAGTATGTGCGGCAACAGAGGCCAGATACCAAATGGGAAGTCCACCTGCTGACGAATGTGATATTTTATGCCTATTGGTGCCAGAGTGGTTGTGCCAGACTTCTTCCTGAGGAACCAGTGATTGGTGTGTATGACTGGAGGTCACAATGGGCCGTACGAGGATGATCTCGGCTTTTTCGGGTGTTTGGCTGTGCACAGTGGGGGTGCAGTAACCGCAGTCAAGACTTTCGCCAAGACGTACTCAAGAGAGTACTTGCAGAACGGACAGATAGCTGATGCAGAGTTTCAGGGTGTGTGTTTGGACGACTTGGTGGTGTTGGAGCAGTTGTTCCAGGTCAACGTGTTTGTCTACGGCCTTTAGCAGACAGACGAGGAGATGTTGCAGCTAGATTGGTTCGACGATCACCCTACAGCTACGAAAGTACGATGAACAAAAACCTGTACCAGCCGCATTTTAGCTACATTACAGATGTCGAAAAGTAAAGCCAACTGGTACCTGTGTTCCAAGTGTGACAATTTTGGACCCCTATTGGACATCTGCATCGTCATGAGAAGACCTGCACTGGAGGTGTGTACCATACCCAGTCTACGATCTTCGAGTCCATCTACGCAGCAGCCGAGGACCAGTATTATCTTTACCTAGTCACTTATGACATCGAGGTGTTGCTGCAGCATACAGATAGAAGACCTCTGGAGAAAGTGGAACGGACCAACAAACATGTCCTGCTAAGTGCGTCTGTGTGTTCCAACGTGCCTGGATACACGGTACCAATGTGTCCAAGGGTGATCAGCGATGATGCCTACAGATTGATGGAGAAGTACAACGGTCTGTTTCAGGAGATCCAAAGAAAAACTTGGCAGCGGCTTGGACGGGTTGAGTGATAAAGAAAGAGAACGCCAGGAAAAGAAGCACTACCTGACAAAGATACAGCAGAAGTTGGAGCACCACCTGAAAGACCTACCAGTGGTCTGATTTAACTCAAGAAAATATGATGTAAATACCATAAAAATATACTTTTTAGCAGAACTGGTGAAGAGTCAGAAGGTCGACTACGTGGTGAAGCGAAGTAACAACTTTATGTGTGTGAGGACTTAAGTGCTAAAGTTCCTGGATATTTCCATTTACCTAGCTCCTGGGTTTAGATACAGTCAGTTTCTGAAAGAGTATGGTTGTGCGGAGGAAAAGGGATTTTTCCCTTATGAGTGGATGACGTCTAGGAGAAACTGGAGATAAACCAGCTGCCAGCCCATGGTGCCTTCTTTATCACTTTGAAGAACAGTGACATTACAGAAGAAGAGTACCAGCTGTGCAATAAGGTGTGGTAAGACCAGCAGATGACCAGCAGGAGGGAGGTCCAGGCTTGCTACAACAATAAAGATGTAGAGCCTTTGTTGATTGCCATCAAGCGGATATGCCAGCACTACCACTCCCAGAACGTGGATAACTTCAAGGATGGAATCAGCTTACATGGACTGACGTTAAATTGTATGTTCCAGGACTTGTAGATCTACTTCACCTTGCCTGACGAAAAGAACAAAGACTTGTTTAAGAGCAATATCGTGGGAGGACCCAGCATCGTGTTTCACAAATACCACGAGAAAGATGTCACAACATTAGACCGACAGAGTGCGAGGAGCCCAAGACCTGTAAGAAGATTATCGGATATCATTACCTTGCGTGTATTATGAACGAGATGCCAACTGGACACTTTTCAGCGTAGGAAGAGCTGGACTGGGTTCCGTAGAGACTCCCAGAAGAAACGAGAGGATGGCCATAGACTGTTTGGAATGGGAAGCTCTTTAGACTGGTTACTACATCAGACACTAGGGTAACGACAAAGAGAAGTTGTTTGGGATGAGAACATTGCCTGTGGATAGTTATTGAAGGAGACCAGCATAGTGTACGAGTTCCAGGGATTTTACTGGCAATGAAATGATTGTGAGTTTGAACCAGGGAAATACAGATAAAGAAAGCCAGGCGAAGGAACATTGGTACCAGCGAACCATGCAGAAGATACAGCGCTTAGTGGAGAATGGTTATGGTGTTATGCAGATATGGGAATGTGAATGGGAGAAGAGGAAGAAGGAAATCCGGTCGTGGCAGATTTTGTGAAGAACAGACAGAGACCGTGTGATGGGCAGTTCAAGATGTCAAAGCAGCCTGTTTATGAAGCGGTGATAGATGACCTGATCTTTGGTACTGTGGAAATCGACTTGGAAGTACCTGACGACCTGAAGGAGAAGTTTGAAAAGATGCCTCCCATCTTCAAGAATACAGAAATGACCAGGGAAGATATTGGAGACCACATGAGGACTTATGCTGAGGAGAGATGGATCATGAACCAGAAGAGGAAGTGTCTGATTGGTAGCATGTTTGGGGAAATCCTGATCATCACACTGTTGCTGAAGTGGTATGTGCAACATGGATTGAAGGTGGTATGTGCAACATGGATTGAAGGTGACGAAGATTCATCAAGTGTTGGAGGTTACCCAAGCCAGATATTTCCAGAAGTTTGCTGACCAAGTCAGTGATGCCAGAAGAGCGGGAGATGAGGATCCCAACAAGAAGATTGTAGCTGAGACGATGAAATTGGAAGGCAACTCATTCTATGGAAAGACGGTGACAAACAATGAGCGCCATACTGAAGTGCTGTCTTAACACGCTAGAGAGTCGACATCTGGTGGATCCATCATTCCGGAAATGCAATCAGCTGGACGATAAAACGTTCGAGTTTGAGATGAGCAAGAGGACCATCCATGTGGACCTTCTCCTGTAGATTGAATTCTTTCTATACCAGTACGGGAGGCTGAGAATGCTGGAGTCTTATTGCGACTTCCTGGATGTATTTGGATAGACTTAAGTGCTAAAGTTCCTGGATATTTCCATCTACCTAGCTCCTGGGTTTAGATACAGTCAGTTTCTGAAAGCGTATGATTGTACGGAGGAAAGGGGATTTTTCCCATATGAGTGGATGACGTCCAGGAGAAACTGGAGATGAACCGGCTGCCACGATGCCTTCTTTAGCATTTTAAAGAACAGTGACATTACAGCTGTGCCATAAAGTGTGGTAAGACCAACAAATGACCAGCATGAGGGAGTTCCAAGGATAAATATATGGATGTATTACTTACGAAGAATTCTGGAAATGGTACTAACAAAGGCTTCAGAACAGTGGACAATCATGTCTTCACGTACCTATCCGAAGAAACGTGTGTAGGCTGATTGAGTGTCTACAGCACCGCTGGAGATTTAAACTTTGGAAGAGGTTTACCGACTGTTGTATTTAAACGTGGGAGGCTTATCAATCAATGCATTAACAGCCAACTTTGTACAAAAGTCGGTTGTTTCCTAATAACAAAATTTGAAAAAAAATATAAAAAAAATTAAAAAAGAAAGAAGTGAATGCAGCCGATCCTTCGGGATAGCTGATCACAAGCCCGGATAAATGCAAAGTGGCTTTTTAAAAAGGAGTTGAAGTTGGTACACAGGAAGAAGATGGTTCCAGAACAATGGTGAAAGAAGATGGTTCCAGAACAATGGTGAAAGAAGATGGTTCCAGAAAAATGGTGAAAGAAGAAGATGATTAGAATTACAGTAATAGTTAAAGAAGATAATAAATATATATAGTTAGAGTTCCTGAAAGAAGTTCAAAGATTGGATATCTCGAACTTTAACATAAAAAGAGTTTAAGATAATACACAAAAAGGACAAAATTTGTTCTGAAAAGGACCATGCATTTCTCTTTTGTTTCACCATATCTTCTTTTACCATCAACTTCTTTCATCAGTTACTGTACTTCACTAACCATTGTTCTGGAACACTAACCATTGACTTCTTTCGTCACACTGGAACTCTGACCATTGTTCTGAAACCAACGTCTTCTTGTGTTTTATCTTAAACCCTTCTTATGTCTCAAATTCGAGATACCCAAACGCATGGTTCCAGTACCAGAACTCTTCGTGAGTAATACATCCGTATACTTTTCCTTGGTCGCCTGGTTTGTCTTCCTATTGATTCCCTTGCAGCTGAAATTATCATCTTTTCCGAAGCAGTAGAACGTCTTGCTGCTAAAGGCGATGATACCATCTCCACTATACTCTTCCTTGAACAAGCCTGCAGCCCTCTTGTCATACGCTGCATACTCTGGATTTTCATATCTAGGAAACCAGTCGGTCTTCTCCATTTCAAACCGCTGTCTCATCTCTGGTTTGATCACATCTTCCAAAGTCTCAGAAGATAGAGCCATGTCTGCACTATCGGTGTCCATGGCACAATACTGGAAGTGTCTTCTGTTCACCAATACGTAAAGGAAGTTGTAATAAAAATCCAGCATTCTTAGCTTCCCGTACTGGTATAAAAAAGAATCCAATCTGCAGGGGAAGGTCCAGATGGATGGTCTTCTTGCTTATCTCCAACTCGAACGCTGTCTCGTCAAGCTGATTGCATCTCCGGAAGGATGGATCCACAAGATGTCGACTCTCTAGCGTGTCTTGGCAAAACAACACATCAGTATGGCGTTCATTGTAGGTCACCATCTTTCCATAGGATGAGTTGCCTTTGAATTTCATCGTCTCAGCTACAATCTTCTTCATGTCGGGCCCGCATCTCCGGCTCTTCTGACATCACTGACTTGGTCATCAAGCTTTTGGAAATATCTGGCTGGGGTAAACTCCAACACTTGATCAAACTTCGTCACATTCAATCCATGTTGCACATACCACTTCAGCAACGGTGTGGTGATCAGGATCTCCCCAAACATTCTACCAATCAGACACTTCCTCTTCTGGATCATGATCCCTCTATCCGCAGCATACGTCCTCATGTGGTCTCCAATATTTTTTCTGGGCACTTCTGTATTCTTGAAGATGGGAGGCATCTCTAAAAACTTCTCCTTCTGGTCGTCAGGTACTTCTAAGGCGACTTCCACAGCACCAAAGATCCGGTCATCCATCATCGCTTAATAAACAGACTGCTCTGATATCTTGAAATGCCCATCCCTTTTCTGTCCTTCACAAAATCTGCCACAACCGGATTTCCTTCTTCCTCTTCTCCCATTCACATATCTGTGTAACACCACAACAATTCTTCACCAAGTACTGTATCTTCTGCTGGGTTCGATGGTACCGATGTTCCTTCGTCTGGTCTTCTTTATCTGTCTTCCCTTGCTTCAACTCATAATCATGTCCGTGCCATTACATCCCTGCAACTCGTAACCATGTTGATCTCCTTCACATAACCGTCCACAGACAATTTTCTCATCCCACCCCATCATCTTCTCTTTGTCGTTGCCCTGGTGTCTAATGTGGTAACCAGTCTAATGAGCCTCTCATTCCAACCAGTCGATGGCCATCCTCATATCTTCTGGGAGTTCCTCTCCGGAACCCAGTCGCGCTCTTCCGATGCTAAAATGTGTCCAGTTGGCATCTCCTTCATAATAAACGACTTCTCGTACTCTGTCAGTCTAATGGTGGTGACATCTTTCTCCTGGTATCTGTTAAAAAACAGTGCTGGGTCCTCCCACGATGTTGCTCTTAAACAGCTGGTACACATGTACAAGTCTTTGTTCTTTCTGTCAGGCAAGGTGAAGTCGCTCTCCAAGTCCTGGAACATATACTTTAACGTCAGCCCTGGTACGCCGACTCAATCCTTAAAGATATCCACGTTCCGGTTGTAGTATTACTGGTTAATCCGCTCTATGGCTTCCAACATAGGCTCTACGTCTTTATTGTTGTATCAAACAAGGAACTACCTCATGCTGGTCATCTGCTGGTCTTACCACACTTTATGGCACATCTGGTACTCTTCTTCTGTAATATTACTGTTCTTCAAACTGCTGAAGAAGGCATCGTGGGCTGGCATCTTCAGTTTCTCCAAGGACTTCATCCATCCATAAAGGAAAACCCCTTTTCCTCCGTACAACCGTACACTTTCAGGAACTGACTGTAGCTAAATCCAGGAGCCAGGAAGATTGTATAAGCAGGTATCCAGGAATTTTAGCACTTCAGTCTTCACACATGTAAAGTTGTTACTTCTCTTCACCTCTAAGTTGATCTTCTGACACTTCACCAGTTATGCAAGAAGTCTATTTTCATGGCATTAATATCATATTTCCCCGAGTTAAATTCGACCACTGTTAGCTCTTTGAGGTGGCGCTCCAACTTCTGCTGTATTCTGTACAGGTATTTCTCTTTTTTCATCACTCAACCCATCCAAGTTGCTGTCGAGTCTTTCCTGGCTCTTCTGGAACACACCTTCGTACATCTGCATCAATCTTCGGTAGGCATCATAGCTGAGGTCTGTCAAGTAGCTCAAACAGGACTCAACCGTCTTCTTTCAATTCCCCTCGGACACAAAGCACACTGGCACCGTCTACCAAGGCACGTTGGAACACACAGACACTCTCAGCAGGACATGGTTTGTCTGTTTCGCTTTCCCCAAAGGTCTTCTATTTGTACAGCATCACCTCGATATCATAGGTGGCTCTGTAAGGATAATACCGGTCCTCCGCTACTACGTAGATGGATTCGTCTTCCAACTGCCCGAAAAACGTATACTGGGTATGGTACACACCTCCAGGAAACTTGTAGATCACATCTCCAGTGCAGCTCATCTCACGACGATGCAGATGTGCAATATGGGTCCATAAATGATCACACTTGGAATACAGGTAGCTGTGGCTGTACTTTTCCACATATGTAATGTAGCTAAAATGTTGCTGGTACAGGTTCAGGTTCATCGTACTTTCGTAGCTGTATGGTGACCATCGTACCAATCTA
>MJUU01043656.1:56485-68013 GCA_002080025.1 Modiolus philippinarum | reverse complement strand
AAAAACGTTTTTTGAAAACCTACGGCTTTTTGCCATATCAACTACTCACTTTATCCAAGATGGCCAACAACATGGAGAGAACATAATTTCACAAAAGAGCTCTTCTCTGAAACTGATGGACCAACTGAAACCAAACGGCAACAATAATACTAATATGGACCCTTGCAAAAGTGGTGTTTCGCTATTTTTCCAAGGTGGCCGTCAGCATGAACATAGATTAACACCGATCCCAATGGGAACACTTTCAAAGGGTCTTTAGAACTACTCTACCAATTGGAACCAAACTTGGCCACAATAATCCTTGGGGCCGGTTCACTGCAAGGGTATTTTTAGCGTATCTGACCTAAAGGGTCAGTGTGAGCTATTGCCATCACCGTCGTCCTTTAACTTTTCACATTTTCATCTTTTCCTCTGAAACCACCGAAGCAAATTCAATCAAGGTTTACAGGAATGATGTACTGAAGGTCCTTTACAAAGATTGTTCATTTCATTTTGTTTCGACAAAAAACATGGCGGCCAAAGCGGAACATAGTTTAACATTGAAGCCTATGAGAAAATCATTGTTTTCGTCATCTTCTCTGAAACCATTCCAGCAAATTTAACTAAACTGTAATGGAATGATGTATAGGAATTCCTATGCAAAGATTACTCATTTCAATAGGATCAGACAAAACAAAAAAAAAAAACACGGGTGCAAATGGAGAACATAGCTTAACATTAGAACCCATTGGTTAAAAAAAACAACATTATTTTTGGACATGCATGGCATAGAAGCATTTTGTCGGAGGAGCGATACATGCAGGCTCAGTCTCTGAGCTGGTTGTTCTGATTTGCTATCAGTGGGAAGCATAGTTTAACACTAGATCTTATTAGGCAATTCTTCTTTGAAACTACCCACCGAGGAAACCCTGGGGTATAGAAATAGGACCTAGTATCTCTGGCTTACGGGGTATGACCCCTCCTAAACGGGACTGACCCCCGAGGGTACCCCTGGCTATAGAAATAGGACCCAGTATTCCAGGCTACGGGGTACAACCCCTCCAAAACTGGATGTCCGTGGTTGTGCGGGATGAATAAATACACAATACATCTTTCGGATGGGATGTAAACTCAGGTCCACGCGTTGGAAGAAATGCCACTCTTCCTGCACGTTAAAGAACCCTTAAGTAAACTCCTTTTTGAGTGGTCCGTATGTGATTGGTTACAAGGCTAAATTCCCCACTCCTTTCGATTTCACACTACTTTTCCAGTGGCAGCCAGAATTTCCCGTCCCATGACCCTTTCCATACCCCAAAGTGATTATTTATTAACAAACTTGTTCTCGTCTTGATATAGCTGTTAGGTGATCTCCTGCAAAAAGAGTTTTTCAGGTTCATGCTTTAACCAAAATGGTCGCAATCAATGAACATAGCTTAACTGGCCTAAGATCTTTGAACCTGCTTGGCAAGTTGGAAAAGACTTGGCCTTATTTAGTCATTAGGTTGTTCCCTGCAAAAAGGTGTATCCCTTCCACAGTCCTTTGTGAAAAAGTTTTTTTTCAGGTTTGCACTTGATCCTAGATGACCACCAACACTAACATACCATAACATTGAACTTTAAAGGTATGCCAGGGTGAACTTTTGCCATCACTTGGTGTCCGTCCATCCGTCCGTCGTCTGTCGTAAAATTTTCATTCTTAGGTCTCGAACACAACTGGGCCAATTGGAACCAAACTTGTTCATAATAATCCTTGGGTGGTCTCCTTTCAATATTGTATCCCGCAGGTCCGCGCCTCATCCATGATGTCACCAAACTGGGAACATAATTTTAACATTTGACCCTATTGAAATGACGATCAAAGATCTCAGAAACATATCAAATTAATCAGTAAGAAGAGACCTTCAATTTGATCCCAAGGGAAAAGATCAACAAGGTCATCGGTAAAGGTCATAGCCAAATTTTGTTTGTTTTTTTTTCTATCGTAAAATCTGTAAAGCGATTAGAAATGGCTATTCTAATATAGTCTATTTAAGGCAATGTGCGTCTCATCAAGATGATTTTAAACATGTTACATAACAAAACGGGAGATAAAACATACCATTGACTGGGAAAGACATTGCAATTGGACGAATTTATGAATGAATTGCCCCGACTGACCTGGGGTCACGCAAAACACAGATCAAATACGGACATACGGATTTACGGATTCACGGAAAAGTCAATATATTACGGTTATATAATTACGGAAATATAGATACGGATTATTAACATACGGACTAATTTTCACGGAAATAAAGTAATTGATTTAGATATAAGATAGAAGAGTATGCAATTATTTAATAAATATATTATGTTTTACAATCAATACATTTAACTGTTTTTGACTTTATAATTTCTGATATTCTGACATCTTGGATGAAACCACCTTCTGCAATTTGTACAACAAAACATAAATCCTGAATCTGGCATTCTACAGGAACAGTATATCTTTATCTTGTGGACGTCCGTGTGTAGAGCACTCCTTTTTATATTTTTGGAAGGGAATTTGCTGAAGGTTCCACTTTCTAGGCATCTCCTTAGATGCGGTCGAAGTTTGCCTTCAATAAACTGTGAAAAACTGCCCGGTTGCGCCGGCGACAACAAAACATCCCAAATTTGGTACAAATGATAATCTGCTACTAGCCAAAATTTCTTTAGCTTTCGCCGTTGTAGATAAATTAGAGTTATCGCGGAAAACATCTTGGAAACAGAAATTAGTATTCTTTATAGCTTCAACTATATCCGTATATGATTTCACGGATTCCGTGATTCAATTAACTGCCGTGATTCGATTAACTTCGTCAAGTGAAATCCGTAAATTCACAAATTCGGGTTTCACGTAACATTGTGAAGTCAAAGTTTTCGGGGGAAATTCCCCAATTGGAAACTCGTTTATTGTCTTTTTAATTTTGCTGTAAATTTCTACAAAAATATGTTGACGAATGACGACGATTTCACGAATCATGGTGATATATTTATGACGATCAACGGTAAAATTTTAACCCATCTGACGTTAACGATAGCTGAAAAGCGGGATTCATTAGATCAAACAAATGGAAACTTTGACAGAAAACTTGACGGTAGAAATCGATATTAGTACCTATAACAGCCCCAAAATAGGCCAAAATTAATGAAATTTGCACAAAATTACCAAAAAGTGGGTTTTCGAATATTGGCAATGGTTATATAACTTCCGAGTGCACGATCCAATAACAATCTGAGTAACATAATAGGTGATCTCCCTTGCACTTAATTGGGAAATTCCCTTGTGACGTCATTTGACGTTTTCATTTAACTTTGAATTTTGATTGGTCAATCTGCCACAAGGGATGCCCTGCCTTCTTCTGTCAACATTCATGAAGAACCAACGTTCAAAGGCAGTTGACATGAATAGTTGGCAACCTATCGATGATTTTACGATGGATTTCATCAACACTGACACCTATTCTGAGGTATGCACTCTTGTTCAGTACTGTAGGCCTACCGACACTGAGTTAAGCCTTAAAATATTTGTTTCGGTCGTCCTATGACCCCATGCAACACCTGTTGTATCAACAGGTGTACATCATTGACTCGAGAACTAATCTTAGAATGTATAGAAAAAAATACTAGTATGCTAAATACTCAATGAAAACAACAGACGCTTTTCCTGTCTTGGGCTTTGGTGTTTTTGTTCTCAAGATTCCCCACGGGTCCATATTTTCAAATTTTGGCATTTTATTTTTGTAATTTCCAAATGTTGTTTTTACCAGCTGTTAATAGTGTCCACGTTTCACTATTTTATAATACCAAGTTTTCTTACAAATGACTTGATGTGTGCTTTTTGGTTGTTTATATGTTGTGAGTTGAATCTGTCGAGCAACTACAGTCTGCGCTCAAATGTTTTGTTAAAACGGCCCCTCTTTAAAAAAAATTCTGAAGAATTCATTTCTAGACCGATTTTCATAAAATTTGTATTGAAAAAGAGTTTGAACACATGTAGTTTCTTATAGTTACTTTTCTGATATGATTTAAATGGGAATAAAATATTTTAACGTTATATTTTACATGTAGGATAGATCTACCTGCTATTAGTTCATGGCTGAACAAAATAGTTTAACACCTTATTTACAAATGCACAACTAAATCCAAATAGAAATGAAAAGAAACATCAATAAACCAAAATAGTACTTCGCAACAGGGACTATATACATTTATTTCCCATGCATGATGGAGATATGAAGATTTGTTTACCAGCGGAAATCATATTTCCCGAAGGCATCGCCTGATCTTCATATCTTCATATCTCCATCATGGACCATCATGCATGGGAAATAAAGATTCTATTCCACCACTAAGTTTAATATATAAACAAATCATTGGCGGCAATATCCAGAGGGTGTTCTGTCTCCCCTCTATCTTATTTTGTGAATGATCTTGAAGAATTCAGGCAAAAATTGACAAAAACTTGCAAAAACTCCACCGGAATCCCCCAATATTCGGAGGCTGCATCCGCCGATGGAAATCTAATGGAGTGATAAGGACTCAAGAACTTAAAGTTCACTACAGTTAGAAAAGGCATTACCGTTGTTGAGATAAATTTGCTTTATTAAATTCTTAGAATTAGAAATAAGCTATTTAAACGTCTTACCAATATTAATTTTACTTTTGCTTTTCAGCAGCAACAGATTGACTTGTATCCACTGAACTATAACTTTTTACCAATTTGTATGGATACTTAGCTCTTATATTTCATGTTTCTGAACACGTAAAATATTTGATTTAACCTTTTTATTCTGATAAAGAAACTTTTTGAAAGCATTCGCGATTTTGTCAAAACCAGACTTTATACAATTGACGCTGCAGTTATCTCCAGTCGAAACATCATGATTCTTTTAAACTATAAGACTCGTTTTCGACGGTCCGTTCAATAGCCCCATCCGAAGCCTTTGGATATTTGAAATAAACAAATCTAGACATATTATTGTCTAACTTGCTTACAAATATAAAGCATGATTGAAAATCCTGAAAATGATCAGGGTGTGTACGGTGACACAAAAGTTTAAAGCGATGTCCAAACTCACTGATTGTCACTCTTTGTAACAGCAAATTTCTCAAGTACACATAATTATTCAACTGACAAGAAATTAGCAAATGTAGAACAGTTCTTGCCTAGCCACATAAACTAATCACTATCTGACTAGAAGCAGTAAGATACAGACCATTTGTTCCGTCGACTAACTATCTCAAAATGAACAAAAAACACTAACATTATCAAAAGTACATGCAAGGTTTCCGTTCGAACCTTATTATCTTAAATACAAAAAAAAAACAACAAAAACGCAAACATGAAAATTTACAACGATGTTCAAGCCAATACTGAGTGAACAAGTATCCTGGTCACGGCACCATTGTGTAACAGGAGGGGGTCACTGATCGACCAGATTTGACCTCCCGGGACGTGTTATGGCCAGTACGAATATACACAGGATTCATGCTATCAGTTCATGGCTGAACAAAAACACAATTCCAAACAGTTCAACACTTTATTTACAAATGTTCACCAAAATTCAATTAGAATTGAAAAGAAACTGCATTTTAATTAAACTAATACAGTAATTCGCGCTGTGTTTAGAATTTAGCTGCGTTTTGCATTTGCACCGATTTGCATTTCATTTGCGCCGATTTTTTCTTTCATTTGCGCCGATTATTTCTTTCATTTGCGCCGATTTTTCACTGGTTGATTTCGGGTCAAATATAGGTATTTTTTTTCATTTGCTCATATACTTATATAATAATATACATATACATATACTCATGAAATTAAATTAAAAAAAGATAAAATCGGCGCAAATGAAAAAATTGCAATTTGTAAAATCGGCGCAAATGTCATACGCCCGAATTTAAATAAGCAGTTCAAATCACAATGCCAGGATTAATTGCTTTTGCCAGAAATACTCGGGTGGACTCGATAGCATGCCCTGCGAGTCAGTCTTATTCAGACTGAAATTTGAATGGAAGTAGAGTAATTGTCACTCTGGCCCATAGGGACTAGAGCTATTGGTTCTCTGGCCCATGGATAGTAGAGCTATTGTGACTCTGATCCATTGGGATGGTAGAACTGGTTCGATTTCTGGCTTATCTGCAACTGAAGAACTATAGTTAAAGTTAGGTATATCAAGATTCAAATCATTTTCTTTCAAAAAGGCAAAGAAGAAAAATTGAATGTTAAACTTTAAAGACTTAAAATAGATGAAAGTAAATATAGAGCATATAGATGTTAAATCAGCATATAAACTGTCAAATTGAATAGGATATATTGTGAAAGATAAAATAAGTGTTAAATTATAATTGAAAGAAGAAATGCACATTTAATACCCAAGTTGCATAAAAAAGACTGTAAATTGCGTTATGCTGTACACGTGTTTCAATGAATAACTTCTCATTAGCAGCATTAAATTCAAACAATATGGAAAGCCATTATCCTAAAGTAGTCAAAAAAAGAAACACTCATAACCAAAAATATCGGAATAGGAGACCAAATTCAGTTCCAAGGACATCCACCGAGTGTCATAAAAGGAATGAAGCTTTAGTATTTTTAAAGGTTAGAATTTGGACAAAACGGTAAGTTCCTATAAAATGCAAGGTATTGTTGTCTCGCCCGCGATGAAACGCGACGAAAGTCGCGAAAGCGAGACATAGCGATCCAAAATTCCGTCGTCGTGTCGGCGTCGGCGTCGTCAACATTTATTTTAACCCTGTGGTTAAAGTTTTCCTAAACATCAATATCTTCATCAAATCTTTATGGAATCATTTGAAATTTGGACAGAAGCAAGAAATTGGTCTGAAAATTATATCTAGCTGAAAAATTTCTATTTCTTTTTAATAGTTTTCCCGTATTTCGACTTAGTTTTTTTGTGCAAGAAATTTATTTTTTGGCCCTGTGGTTAAAGTTTTTTAGAAGTCAAATTAAGTTATTAAATCTTATTGGAATTTCACAAAAAGGGGTAAAAAAGTTAGATGATCGTCGGAAAATTACCTCAAGCTGAAAAAATTGGATTTTTTTCTGGCTTTCTGTATTTTTTCCAAAGTTGGACTTAGTTTTTTGCTAAAAAAATTCAATGTTAGTTGTTAAGAAGTAGAATACCAGGGATGAAAATTCGCAATATTGGCAAAGTGGCCAACCTGGGCCCCTGCCAAACAAAATTCAGTAGCCCAGCCAATATTTTACTAGCCCAGCACTATATTGTTAACCAAAATTTCAGGATATTTCAGTAGCAACCTGGGCTACTGGTTTTAAAATTTTAGTAGCCCAGGTCAAATTTTAGGGGCCTTGGGCTACTGGGCCCCTGGTAATTTGCATCCCTGAATACAGTCTTTGATTCATAATAGAATTACATTAACATTGACATTTCTGCATAAAATGCGCAGATGTGTGACAGGCTGTTTGAACTTTGATTCCGGTTTCAACTTTGGTAAATTTCCTGAAAATGTCAAAGACCAATAATTTTTGAAAACTTTGCATCCAATTCCAAATTTAACAATGTTTTAGTATCAAACATAATTTTAAACACTAAAGAATTAATTAACATGGTTCCAAATTTGGTAAATTTCCTGAAACTCTCCAAGACCAGCTTTTTTTTAGAAATTCTTCTTAGCAACAATGCTTTTTTAATAAATTTGAATCAAACAAACATTTTTAGTAATAAAATTGCTTCCAATTTGGGTTTACATTCCTGGAACTCTCAAAGACCAGTTATTTTTATGAATTCTACCTAGCAACCATAATTTTTCCATTTCCTTTCAGTTATAATGATCATTTGCAAAAGTCAAATTTCAAAAATCTTTGATTCTTAGTTTGGAAAATTTCCTGAAACTCTCTAAGACCTGTTATTTTTGGGAATTCTACCATTTAGCAACCATATCTTTTTCAATTCCCTTCAGTTATAATGATCATTTGCAAAAGTCAAATTTCAAAAAATCTTCGATTCTAATTTTGGTAAATTTCCTGAAACTCTCAAAGACCTTTTATTTTTTTGAATTATACCTAGCAACTGTATCTTTTTCAAACCCTTACAGTATGAATAGTTATTTTCAATAGTGAAATTTCCAAAATTTTTGCAGTATTGGTAAATTTCATGAAACTCTGAAAGACCAGTTATTTTTTGGAATTCTTCTTAGCAAGCATATTTTTAATAAATTTCATTGATAATAGTCATTGTACAAAAATATTTGATTCCAATTTGGGTATGAAAGTTTCAGAGACCAGTTATTTCTTGAAATCCTACCTAGCAATCACATCTAAATATAGGCCAAATAATAACTGAGCGGGCGAGACATTAGGTTCCGTGGAACCTTTTCGAATTTTTTTTTTCGTGTCAGACAAGTCTGACTATTGGGACTGGTGAATACCCTCAGGGACCCGCCTGGTCCACCAGTAGTGGCATTGGCCCAATGGTTTCAAAATACAATAAACACCCAAGTTGAATAAAACGGTAAATTTCGTTATGCTGTACACGTCATGATTTCAAATACTAGTAACCTCTCATCAGTATTAAAATCAAACAATATGGATAGTATTTATCCTAAAGTAGTGAAAAAAGAAGTACCCATTACTAAAAATATCTAAAACTAGAGGCTCGGGGACTGAGTCTGTATCGCTCATCCGACAAAATGCTTCTATGCCATGCATGACCAAAACAGATGTTTTTTTTACCAATGGGGTCAAATGTTTAGCTATGTTCTCCATTAGCACACGTGTTTTTGTCTGATCCTATTGAAATGAATAATTTTTGCAAAGTGTCCTTTAAACGTTTAGTTAGATTTGCTTGATTAGTTTCAGAATAGATAATGAAAAGGATGTTAAACTATGTTTTGCACTGGCTCCCACGGTTTTTTTTTGTCAAATCGAAATGAAATGAGCAATTTTTGGAAAGTACCTTCCATACATCATTCCTGTAAAGTTTGGTTGAATTTGCTTCAGCTAGTGGTATCAAAAGAGAAGATGAAAACATGATTTTCCCAAAGGGTCCAATGTTAAACTTTGTTTCGTGCTGGCGGCCATATTTTTATTGGATCAGAAAATTTTCGGCAAACTATGTGAAGGACCTTCTATACATCATTCCTGTAAAGTTTGGTTCAATTTGCTTCAGTAGATTCAGAGGAGATGGCAATTTTTCCCTTAGGGTCCAACGTTAAACTATATTCTGCGACAGTGGCCATGTTTTTAAGCGGATGGGAAAAAGTTCGGCAATTTAAATAAAGGATCTTCCATACAACGTTCCTGTAAAGTTTGGTTGAACTTGCTTCAGTAGCTTCAGAGGAGATAGCAAATATATGCTTTCCCCACTGGGTCCAATGTTAAACTATGTTCTGCGCTGGTGGCCATGTTTTTAGCGGATCGAAAAAATTTAGGCAATCTACATAGAGGACCTTCCATACATCATTCCTGTAAAGTTTGGTTCAATTTGCCTTAGTAGCTTCAGAAACGACAGAACATAAATGCTTTTCCCATAGGGTCCTAGGTTAAACTATGTTCTGCGCTGGCGGCCATGTTTTTAGCGGATCAGAAATTTTTCAGCAATCTATTTGAAGGACCTTCTATATATCATCTCTGTAAAGTTTGGTTCAATTTTCTTCAGTGGGTTCAGAGGAGATAGCAAATATATGCTTTTCCCTTAGGGTCCAATGTTATGATTCGTGCTGGCGGTCATGTTTTTTTATGAGATGGGAAAATTTTCAACAATCTATGTGAAGGACCTTTCATACATCATTCCTGTAAAGTTTGGATCCATTTACCTCAGTAGCTTTAGAGGAGATAGCAAATAAATATGTTTTTCCCATAAGGTCCCATGTTAAACTATGTTCTGCGCCTAGGGTCATGTTTTTTAAGCGGATCGGTAAAATTTCGGCAATAAAGGACCTTCCATAAATCATTCCTGTAAACTTTGGTTCAGTTTGTTTCAGTAGCTTCACAGGCGCGGATCCAGGCAATTTTTGTGGGATTTCTGTATAGAACATCAGGATATTAATTAAAAAATACATGATTGTCCAGAAAAAAAGGGTTCCAACCCCGGACCCCCCCCTCTGGATCCGCCAATGCTTCAGAGGAGATGGCAAATATACTTTTCCCATAGGGTCACATGATAAACTATGTTCTGCGCTGGCGGCCATGTTTTTTTAGCGGATCAGAAAAATTTCAACAATCTACACAAAGGACCTTCCATACATCATTCCTGTAGAGTTTGGTTCAATTTGCTTCAGTAGCTTCAGAGGAGATAGCAAATATTTGCGTTTTCCTATCATGAGGGGTCCAATGTTAAACCTAAGTTCAGCGCAGGCGGCAATGTTTTTGGCGGATCTGAAAAATTTCGCCAATCTACATAAAGGACCTTCCATACAACATTCCTGTAAAGTTTGGTTCAATTTGCTTCAGCAGCTTCAGAGGAGATAGCAAATATATGCTTTTCCCATAGGGTCCGATGTTTAACTATGTTCTGCGCTGGTGGCCATGTTTTTAGCGGATCAGAAAAATTTCGGCAATCTACATTAAGGACCTTCCATACACCATTCCTGTAAAGTTTGGTTCAATTTGGTCCAGTGGTGTCAAAATGTAAAAAGTTTACGGACGGACGAAGACGGACGCCAAGTGATGGCAAAAGCTAACACTGACCCTTTGGGTCAGGTGAACTAAAAAGGATGCCCAATTCAGTACCAACAGTTCATTTAAAGGGAGTTAATCACAAGCATACCAATTAGTAAATTACACAAGAAATTTAAATGCACAGGCAAATCTAACTTCTGGAAATACTTTTGAGCACTTACTACATATTCGGATGCGGGATGAACCGCATACTATAATCTCTGGTGGTAATGTTTTTTGTCAGTCATGTTGGGATGAAATGCACAATTTTTCACGGTGAAGTATTTCTGTCATATCATTCATATAAAGTTTCGTTTCATTTGTTTCAGTGGTTTCAGAGGAGACAACGAAAATGTAAAAAATCAAGCAAATGACGGACGACTGATACAAATCTATGTCAACAGTTCACACCGACACCATGACACAATTTTCATTCATTCTGTCAGCAATCATAAAATCCAGGGGGTGGGGGGTACCTTGGTATCTTTTCGGGTAGGGATGTGCCAAATTGATCTCGGAAACTTGCTCCGAATTTATATACTAATGCACTTGAAATATACCCTAAATTTATATAACAACACTAAATTTAGGCCCGAATCTATTCATTTCCATTGATTTTAACATGGTAATTTAGAAAAAATAATGAAGCAATAAGTACATGAAATATTGAACATTTGAAGAAAATAATGAACAAGAATTATGTTGTTTCATAAATAATTACTTTTTTTTTTGCTTTTTTATACCCAAATTATATAAATTATTATTTCTACATGCAAATCTATATACCATTTGTAAAAAACACACCCATATTTATATATTTCATGCGAAAAACCATACCCGAATTTTTTGCACATCCACGTATACCAAAATATTGGAAGTTACCCCCCCC
>MJUU01043656.1:12882-28679 GCA_002080025.1 Modiolus philippinarum | reverse complement strand
ACCTTGACTTTGACCTTGACCTTTATGATAGTAAAACCATGTGCATTTCGTGTCCGGACAGGAACTTTTGTACTGTAGCACCTAGGATTATCAAACTTGTTGTGTGGATGCATCATGGGAAGACAATGTGTCACATACCAAATTTACGTCACTGTGGCCTTGACTTTGACCTTTGACCTTTGTGATAGTAAAACCGTGTCCAGAGCAGAACTTTTTTTACCGTAGCACCTTGGATTATCAAACTTGGTGTGTGGATGCATCATGGGAAGAGGATGTGTCGTGTACCAAATTTACGTCACTGTGACCTTGACTTTGACCTTTGACCTTTATGATAGTAAAACCGTGTCCGGAGCAGAACTTTTGTACTGTAGCACCTAGGATTATCAAACTTTGTGTGTGGATGCATCATGGGAAGATGATGTGTAGCCTACCAAATTTAAGTCACTGTGACCTTGACTTTGACATTTGACCTTTATGATAGTAAAACCGTGTACGGAGCAGAACTTTTGTACTGTAGCACCTAGGATTATCAAATTTGGTGTGTGGATGCATCATGGGAAGAAGATGTGACACTTACTAATTTAGGTCACCTTGACTTTGACCTTTGACCTTTATGATAGTAAAACCGTGTCCAGAGCAGAACTTTTGTACCGTAGCATCTAGGATTATCAAACTTGGTGTGTGGATGCATCATCAGAAGACGATGTGTCGTGTACCAAATTTAAGTCACTGTGACCTTGACTTTGACCTTTGACCTTTATGATAGTAAACCGTGTCCGGAGCAGAACTTTTTTACTTATCAAACTTGGTGTGTGGATGCATCATGGGAAGACGATTTGTCGCGTACCAAATTTAGGCCACTGTGACCTTGACCTTTATGATAGTAAAATCTTGTCCGGAGCAGAACTTTTGTACCTTTGCACCTAGGATTATCAAACTTGGTGTGTGGATGCATCATGGGAAGACGATGTGTTGCGTACCAAATTTAGGTCACTGTGACCTTGACTTTGCCCTTTGACCTTAATGATAGTTAATCCTTGCACATTATGTGCCGAAAGCTTGGTCAAATCAGCTTTGTATCCACCGAATTATATGTTATTTAATGTATTACCCTCAAAATGAAGTACCAGATATGAACTGATTGGAATAAAACCTGTAATTTCAGTCCTGACAGGCTTTATTTCTGTTAGATTTACTTTCCAATTACCATGTTGCTTATGGTCAAATTTCAAAATGACATGACTTAGTACTCAAATGCAATTGCGGGGGTATTAGTCTGGCTTTGCCGACAGCTCTAGTTTTGTTTAATTTTTGTAAGATTATAATGTGCATCATTCTTGAAGAATTAAATGTTCTTGGTTCAGAGAAAATGAATCACACACTTAATTTGAGATGTGAATCAAAATCAAACAATTTCCTACAGTACTACATAAGCAAAAGGTACCTGGTAACAATGTTACTCTTACATTCTCGGAGGTCACATGACGAGACTTTCAGAGCCTGTTGTAATATCTACCATATAATATGAGACAGTTGTCTTTCTTTGTCTGTATAAACTTCAAAAGTGCAAAAAATGTAGTCCATTAAGATTAATAAAGCAGGTTTATAAATATTTTATGCATTAATATCAATGCCGATAACCTCTGACTTTTGGCATAGATCTATTGCAATTGCATGGTAAAACTGTGTATACATTAAAAAGAATAAGTGACATTATGTTGCAAAAATGGTAAGCACACCAAGATGTACTTATCCTGCAGGTTTTGAAGAAAATCTGATGAACCATAGGAGTTATTGTCATTTTTTTCGTTGAACTTGTACAGTTTTTTCATGCTTTTAGTTTTATTTAAGAGACTATTTGAGATAGAGGTTAAGTTTGAATAGAAAAAGTGTTCATCTTATCAAGAAATTAAGGTTTCTAGTTCTACATATGTAAAATGGCAAAAACCAGGAACATACTAACATTGGACCCTTTATGAAAATGCTTATTCTTGAAAACAGTTTCATACATCAGATTGATATTAACTAGGCATGATAGCATGATGGTCATCTACCAAATTTTATATACTTGTACCATACCAAATTTCATATATTTGTACTGATAAAAAAATACAAAATGAATGCCACTGGGGAACAATGTTTATATATAACATAGGACCTATAGAAAAAATTGTAAATTGTTAATTCTTGAAGACAGTAGTAAGCATGATAACATGGTGGTCTTTTAACAAATACATGATTTTAGAAGTGATCATAAATCCAAGATGGTTGTCACTGCAGATCTTAGTTTAACATTGAACCCCTTGGGAACATGTTAAAAATTGCTTATTCTTTAAAACAATTTCATATATCAAGTTGATATTAACTAGGCATAATAACATGATGGTCAACTATCCTTAGATTACAAATAAAAAATGGCTGCCATCAGGGAACATACTTTAACATAGGATACAATAAGGAAATGTTGTAAATGGTTGAATTTTTAAAAAACTTCTAAGGCCTGGTAGCATAATGGTAATTAAACAAATGTATGATTTAAGTACCAATTATCAGTCTGAGATGGCCACCACTGCAGTTCATAGAAGAGGGGCGTTTATTCAGGGGGAATTTGTAAAGAAAATAACATCAATACAATCAACAGCAGTCTCTGTTGTGGATTTCGCTTGTGGTTTCATTTCCGATGAAGGCATATCTACTACATTTTCTTGAGAAATTTCACTTTCATAGTATATAGTGTAAAAATATCACATCTATTGCGTTCTGAAGGTTGTGTAGTTATAGATTTTACGGCCATCAATATATAATGGTGAATGAAAGGATATGGAGTAAATGCACATGAGACAAAGTCTCTACAAATACATGGTAAAAACAAGCAAAGGAACAATGCTTTTATTGTTGTTCTTCATATAAACATGGTCAAAGGTTGAATTTATAACTGGATTGTCATAATAGTTATAGGTCAGACAGTGTAAAAATACATGTATATATTTATCCTTACAGCAATGTAAGTTAACAAGTAACATCTTTATACTTTGTTATATCTGTATGTCCATTTCATATGTATAAAATATGTATATGTGACCTCTTTTCTGTCAAGTTTCTGTCCATCACTACTTAATTGATCCAATATATTTCTGTTTATATTTACTATAGTGTGTCTGTCTCATTGTGTTTCTTGTCCAAATTCTGGTACAATTGCATCAACATCAGGCATGTATATCAAATCATTCATATGAAGAAATTAGGCAGAATATTTTTAGTTCTATAGAACCTTTTTATGCCCCTGCGACGACAAGCCGGGGGCATATTGTTTTACCCCTGTCCGTATGTCCGTAATTCTTTCCGTCCCACCTCTGATAAGCTGTTATTCCGGATAACTCCTCCCACAATATTAAAGCTACATTTATTTTACTCTGCACAGTGATTAGGCATGGATTGAAGATGTGCATATTGTCATGGCTTAGATTTTGGCCAAAAATTGTGATTTTGAGGGGTAGTTGAACTTGGCCATTTAATCTAAATGTGTTTTCTGGACCTGTTATTCCGGAGTACCCCTCCCACAATATTAATGTTACATTTATTTTACTTTCCACAGTGATTAGGCATGGATAAAAGATGTGCATATTGTCATATGAAATATTTTGGCCAAAATTTGTGATTTTGAGGGGTAGTTGAACTTTGCCATTTAATCAAAATGTGTGTTCTGGAACTGCTATTTCGGACAATACCTCCCATAGTATTAAAGCCACAGTTTTATCAAGTGCTTAGAAATTGGATTTCCATGTTTTATATCCAACTGTGGGGGCGTTATAATATATGTGTTTTACAGATGCAAACAGAGTAGCTAAATTTTATCCAAAACTAGAATATAAACTTATGGGGAAAAACTTGGATGATGGCAGCGGGAGCATTTACTCTCTCTAGTTTTTGTCTTTCGTCGCGGAAGCGAGACTTGGGGATAGCGTTTCCGGTGGCGGCGGTGGCAGCATCAACAATTGCAAACTATTGGGAATTAACAAGCTTATGTTAGTTGTAGGTCCATAGTATTTGATGTGCAGTTGCATTATTATGGGTGCAACTCAAATCCCTACTTAGATTGTGGCCCTGGCCCCTTAGTCATGCATTAACGATCTCTTTAAGTTTTTAGCAAGCAGTTTTTACAGCCTATACCAGTAGTCCTAGACACTCGATATTTGACATGTAGTCGGGTCTTTAGGAGTACATACCGATTCCACGCCCAGATTGTGGCCCTGGCTTCTTAGTCATGCATGAAAGATCACATCATTTTTTTCCAAGGAAATTGTAAACACAGTTAAAGATTATATTTTATTTTTATTGCTGCTGCAGTAAATCAATGTGCAAATGAAGGCGATGTAGGGGCAGGCGAGACATATCCTGTGTTTACAGTTTATTTATCATTCTGGCAGAAAATTATAAAATGATTTATTTTCAGATATTTTTTTTTATTTGCCAGGTGATGTCCATATATCTGTATGTGTGTTTGACAATTTAACCTTCACTATAACCTTTGAACTATGTACATGTAAGACAGACTTTTCAGTAAGTGCATGTATAGGTTTTTCTCAGGACAACCATTTATATGCAATAAAAAAAATTAGGTTGGGTCAAAGGTCAAGGCCACAGAGGTAAAAAAAAGCTGCTGGGAGCATAAGTAGTGTTTCACAAGCAATTCTTGTTTTTTTTTTATATAAAAGGAAACAAAATAATTCACTTAAACATCATTTTAAAACTTTTTTGCTTTGAGGTAGATTGAGTGTAGGAGAAATCTCTGAATTCTGTTATAGATATTTTGTAATGAAAGTGTTATATGTATACCTCCAATAAACAGATCATATACTTTGAAAAACAGGTCAAATTTATGTTTTATGCACTTGAGCATACATATGCTTATTGTATGGCTTTCATATAAATTTTTAATATTCAAGAGAGTCACCTAGGCTATCTGTTAACCTGCAAAGAAAACCTGAATAAGATACTAATCAAATCATATCAAATATTTTATTGTCATACAGGCATTAGCATAGTTTGTGACATTTACAAATAAAACTAAAACAAGCAAGTAAAAAAAAAATTAACAGAGTTAAATTGAGTCTATTCATTAATTTTCGTGGGGATAAAATTTCATGGCTTTATCATTTCAAACTATTTTGTGTGGACAAAATTTCATGGAATTCAAAAAGTATATGCAGTCGAACTTTGATGGGTCGAACATTTTAACAAGGGACCTGTTGAAATTAGTTCGAGGCAATGGTGTGTTCGAGATATCCAGGTCGAAGTATGTTAAAACTTGAACATAGGGACCACAAAAAGGTGTTTGAGTTATTGCAGTTCGAGCCATCAAAGTTCTACTGCAGTAATTAATTACTATTGCTGGAATTTGAATTCCCGGTATTGGCATTTAATTTCATTCATAACTCTTAACCACAAAATAACGAAATTTAATCCTCCACGAAAATTTCTGCTTTTACAGTATAAATTATTTTCAAGGACAGGGAGGTAATTATCTGCAAAGTGAATAAACTATGAAGTTTGAATTTTGCAAATTCATTATGATGTCACTAGAGACAGACAGAGAATGACTGTTCAGGCCAGAAAATTTAATTAGTCAGTTCTGCACCCTAGTCATGGTTTTTTCAATATGGACAATTGGAATGTACTGTGTATTTAAGTCTTTTTTAAAGAAATTGAATTTACAATATTTTGGGGAAAAAATGAATTGAAAATTTTTGTTTTAGTCACCTTCTTGCACTTTCAGTTTAATGCCTTCCGGCACTCTTTCTTGCTTTACACTAAACATGGATTTTAATTGGTTTGTTTTATGGGAGTTTTATTGGTGTACGGTATTTATTTAATGCCTTATAATAAGACACCTTTGATATTTGGTATGGAAATAATAGGTCCTCAGTGGTCACTTGCAATTTGATTTGGACTTTATTTTTATGGAGTATAAACTTGTTTTTATGGTCTTAACAGATTATTTGGTGATAATTGGTATTCTGCCATGTTTGTGCCACAGCTGTGGATGACCTTTCATGTTTAAGTTAACAGAAAAAGTTCTGCTTAGATCTTCTTTTATCAAACTGTTTATAGGAGGTCATTAATATTAATTGTTTGGTGCCCATTCTAGTCAGTCATAAAAAATGCATTTAGCCTTGACCTGTTTTCATGGTTGATTGAATATGTTAACGTTTTGTGGCCATTAGCCCATAATTGGGCATAAAGTTGCTGAATAAAAATTGAATTGAATTGAAGTTTATTATAACTTGGATGTTTTCTAGCATGTAAAAAGAGACATTACTCATTTCAAAACTTGTATGGTGCATTTCTTTGAACTCAAGCATACATAAGTCTTATCAAGACAATGTTCTACTTTTCTTTGACCCCCAGTATACAGTTCAGCTGTTGGCCGGCCATGGACAGCCTCTTGGAGCATTTTTTTGACTTCCAGTATACATTTCATTGGTGGTACTTTTCTTTGACCTCCAGTATACATTTCATTGGTGGTACTTTTCTTTGACCTCCAGTATACATTTCATTGGTGGTACTTTTCTTTGACTACCAGTATACATTTCATTGGTGGTACTTTTCTTTGACCTCCAGTATACATTTCATTGGTGGTACATTTCTTTGACTTCCAGTATACATTTCATGGGTGGTACTTTTCTTTGACTTCCAGTATACATTTCATTGGTGGTACTTTTCTTTGACCTCCAGTATACATTTCATTGGTGGTACTTTTCTTTGACCTCCAGTGATACATTACCTTTTAAGGACATTTTTGATGATTTTTTTTTTACCTCTAGTTAACAATACTCCTGTAAGGGTATTGGTGGTGCGTTTGTTTGACTTCTAGTTTACATTAGTCCTGTAAGGGTATTGGTGGTGCGTTTGTTTGACTTCTAGTTTACATTAGTCCTGTAAGGGTATTGGTGGTGCGTTTGTTTGACTTCTAGTTCACATTAGTCCTGTAAGGGTATTGGTGGTGCGTTTGTTTGACCATTAGTTTACATTAGTCCTGTAAGGGTATTGGTGGTGCGTTTGTTTGACCTCTAGTTAACATACCCCTGTTAGGGTATTGGTGGTGCGTTTGTTTGACTACTAGTTTACATACTCCTGTGAGGGTATTGGTGGTGCAGTTATTTGACCTCTAGTTTACATACTCCTGTGAGGGTATTGGTTGTGCTTTGGTTGAAACTCTAGTTTACATTACCCCTGTGAGGGTATTCAGGTGGTGTGTTTGTTTGATCTACATACCCTGTAAGGGTATTGGTGTTGCGTTTGTTTGACCTCTAGTTTACATTACTTCTGTGAGGGTATTGGTGATGCATTTGTTTGACCTCTAGTTAACATTAGTCCTGTAAGGGTATTGGTGGTGCCTTTGTTTGACCTGTAGTTTACATACTCCTGTGAGGGTATTGGTTGTGCATTAGTTTGACCTCTAGTTTACATTACTCCTGTGAGGGTATTGGTGGTGCAGTTGTTTGACCTCTAGTTAACATTACTCCTGTGAGGGTATTGGTGGTGCAGTTGTTTGACCTCTAGTTTACATTACTCCTGTGAGGGTATTGGTGGTGCGTTTGTTTGACCTCTAGTTAACATTAGTCCTGTGAGGGTATTGGTGGTGTGTTTGTTTGACCTCTAGTTTACATTATTTCTGTGAGGGTATTGGTGGTGTGTTTGTTTGACCTCTTACTTCTGTGAGGGTATTAGCAGGTGGTGCAGTTGTTTGACCTCTAGTTTACATTACTCCTGTGAGGGTATTGGTGGTGCATTTGTTTGACCTCTAGTTTTCATTATACTCCTGTGAGGTATTGGTGGTACGTTTGTTTGACCTCTAGTTTACATTACTTCTGTGAGGGTATTGGTGGTACGTTTGTTTGACCTCTAGTTAACATCAGTCCTGTGAGGGTATTGGTGGTGCATTTGATTGACCTCTAGTTTACATTACTTCTGTGAGGGTATTAGCAGGTGGTGCAGTTGTTTGACCTCTAGTTTACATTACTCCTGTGAGGGTATTGGTGGTGCATTTGTTTGACGTCTAGTTTACATGTCTCCTGTGAGGGTATTGGTGGTAACTTTCTTTGATTTCCAGTATATTTGTTAATCTTTGAACTCTGGTATAAATTTTCTTCCATCATGATGTAGAGGATGATGTGAAAGATCATTCTGCATTATACTTGGCAGTCAATATTGAAAATAATTGAATAAAGGTCTAGATTGGTTTAATTGTCACTTCCAATCGGATGATCTGTCGGTTCATCTTCTAATTATTGATTTAAAAACAACAATGTTACAGTGAAGTCTAAAATAACACCATTATTGGTTTGAAATTAATTGGATTATCTTGTCCTCTTCCTGTTCAATTTAGCTAATAATTTTTATAAGTCATAAAATTGGAATTAAGTTGTATTTGTTCGAAAAACAAGAAAACTAGATACCGAGTCAGTCAGGACGTTTTTGTAAATGATGTAATTGAGATTCAAATTCAAATTCAAATTTGATTGCCATATAGATAATTTTGGGCATACAGGATATTGATATTTTGAGGAGGAAAATTGGAAAATCTAGTCTTAAAGGGTAACCTCATTCCAGATGGTCACCATTGAGAAACGATGTGTCACATGGGACCTTTTAAAGAACAAATTCAAAGATCTCTGAATCTATAAGTCCAATTAAAACCAAACTTCATCATAGTGGTTCTTAGATGGGCCCTTCTAAACAAAATTTCTTGCAGATTTGTACCTCATCCAAGATGGTTGCATATAACATTGGACACTATTGAAAACAGTTTAACATTGGACCCTATCGAAAACACATTCAAAGATCTTCCCAGAAACTCTTTGTCAAATTAGAACCAAACTTAATCACAATGGTCCTTGGATGGTGCCTTGCAAAAAACTTCTGAGGCAACAGGATGATGACTACAATTCCTACGTAATTTTGGTCTTGCAGGTTTGCATCTGATCCAAGATGAAAAATACAGTCAAAAATCTATCTCAGAGACTACTAGTCCAATAATTACCAAATTGAAACACAATGGTTCTTAGATAATCTCTTCAATAATGTTAACATCAAGATGGCTGTCAGCAGGGAACATAGTTTATCACTACACCGAACAGAGAACATTTATTATTCAAAGATCTTTTTCTCCGAAACTAGTAGTGCAATTACTAGTACCTTTGACAATGGCCTCTGCGTGCTCTTCAATTAAGGTATTCATCTGAGGTCTGTATTGTATCTTATTCAGGATGGTAACCTTAGTGGGGATCATAGTTAAACAATGGACCCCATGGAAAATGCTTTCAAAGATATTCTTCTCAGAAACTAGTCTTTCAGTTTGAACCAAATTTGGTCCTTAGATGGTTCCTTCATAAAGGTATCCATCAGATCTGTACCTTATCCAAGATGGTTGCCAGCGAGGAGCATAGTCTATAACACTATATCCTATGGAAAACATATTCAAAGATCTTTTCGGAAATTGCTAGGCCAATAAGAACCAAATTATGTCACAATGATCCTTGGATGCTTAATTTGGAAAAAGATATCCAGCAGGTCAGTACCTTATCCAAGATGGCTGCCAAGGGGCAACATGATTAAACATTGGACCCCTTAAAAGAATTTAGTCTCTGCTTGAGGGAGGGGCCTGTTTGAAATGTTTGTCTTGCAAGTCTTCAATGCCAATCCAAGGTGGCCAGCAACTGGAAATATAGTTTAAAATTGGAAACTATGCATCTATATCAGCAAATTGGTCTAGGATTATATGCATGATGTGCCCTATTGCCTAACAGAATTTTGAGGTATATATTGTACATTGGTTTTTTGAAGATTTATAAGGTTTGTGACATTACTTTGGATTTCTATTTTTATATACTCTGAACACATGTTTATAAATTATGCAGTCAGGTAACAAATATTGTTACTGTTTTCCCATATCAGATATAACATATCAATACTATCTGGTTATTAGGTCAATGTCCTATATGCCTTGTAAAATAATTTGCATCTTACACAATTCTTCAGCTTAGGAATTCAGTTAATTCATGGGAGACGAACACAGCTGACGAGGGAAAAAGACAATCAATATAGCATTGTTTTGTCAGGTCACAGTGATCTTCCTGTGAGGAGGGATTGTTTATTATGTGGGGGATATATCCATCTTCATTCACCAATTATTCAATGAAGCAGGTAAATGATGAACTGGGAAATGGTTTACGTAAGGTCATTTAAAGCTTAATATAAACATACCACTGGTTTTGATGACATGGTAAGAATGTTTTTAACCTTGTTTTTTGTTGTTACATACACCTCCCATATGTTTACATGTCAATTTCGTCTTGCCATTTTTTATGTTTAATTTCATGTCGAAGGATAATTATATTTCAATATTTTTTTTACATATGATATATAAAATGATTCCAACATTCCTCATAAAAAGAGGCTATAAGTTTTTTAAGATAATTAAGTTTTTTCATAATTTAAGGTTACATCGACCAGCTTTTTCATCCACAAAAGGTCATGCAGACCGACCATGTTTATTTACTTATTGGTTAAAGGCTATTTATAAAAGAACCTGCTCTGACAAGAAAGTTCAATGACCTGATATAGATTTTTGTCAAAATTATAAAAAGAGATAATATGTTCTTAAAGCATGTCAATGACATTGACATAAAACACGCTGACCTGATTTAAACTTTCAAACTACGGTACATATGTATAACTCTATTTGTACCATGATGTCATTAAATGTTAATTTATTCTGCTTTTTCATAATCTTGGGTGGAATTCCTGAAAGACCCCCACCTGAATTTTTACTTACCTAAATTTTACATTGCCCAATTATTAGGGTCATGGTACAAATAAGTTATAGCCCATTCATTGGTCATATGCCCTCACTTATATCGATCAACCATATGGGTCATGGTTATTCCCAGTAATACAGGAGTAACTGTGTTCCCTAATTGTCTCATACAGGGATTGGGGCTTGCATAGCCTATCTCAATTGGTCTGTATGTTACTTTCTTAGTCTGTTTAAATTTCATGTCATATAGGAAAATGCAGGGCCTGCATATATAACTTATAGTAGCTGTATTTTAAATTCCTAATCATGCTGAAATAGGGGACAGGTTGGCCTAGTGGTTGACTGGGCTTAGCTTGGCCTAGTGGTTGACTGGGCTGCTTGGCCTAGTGGTTGACTAGCTCATCTGGCTAACCTAGATGAGCTTTTGCTGATTCAATTATAACCGTCTTTAACTTTTCCAGAGATGTCAAGTGGGTTTGGGTTCCAAGAATGTGACGGAGGGTGTGTTGAGAATAAGCCACAAGACTTTTTTCAGAGACCCAGATGCAAAAATGGTGCATTCTGAGGGCATTCCTAATGGTCATACTAAGGAATTTGAAACCAAATTTTCCTTAAGAATAGAAAATATGAAATAAGCTTCATATCTGTGATTTCCATTGAAAAAAAAATTGTTTCACTTCTAGGCCTTTTAGTATAAAATGTATTTAGTATAATACTGGGCCTTTTTAAATCAAACTTGGCCTGGATCATCACCAGGGAATGTTGTTTAAATAATGTGTTCAGTGAGTGGGAGGACATAGTTTGAATTGAAAAAAAGCTCAGCATATCATGTTTTACCTGCATGACACTTTTGAAGAAAATCTTAATACCCATATAGGAGTTATTGTCCTTTATTTGTCAAATTTTTATGGTTTATATATTTTGTCTTACATTTCAAAAACCAGAGGTTTAGTTTGAATTGCAAAAATGTTCAGAATATCAAGATTTACTCACATTGGAATTTTGAAGAAAATCTGAACACCAGTATTAAAGGAGTTATTGCCTTTAAATGGTCAAATTTTTAGTGATTTTGTATATTTCATCATATATTTTAAGAACTTTTTGAGCTAGAGGTTTCAAAAGCAGTTTGAGACAGATCGAGGTTAAGTAAATGTTAAGCACTTCAAGATCTACCCACATGGCGATTTTGAAGAAAATCCAAATAATACAGGAGTAATGTCCTTTATTAATCCAATTTTTGTTGGATTGGTGTCTATCCAAAGGATAGAATTCTATCCTATGTTACCACCCAGGTGACCAACCTCACACAATCAAACATTAGTGATCATACCCATGCTAAAAGAATCCTTTTCAGGAAACCTCGTACACATCTTTCTGATCTCATAAAAAACTCTGACACTCAATAGTCTATTTTCATTGAACATTAATTTGATTGCCCGAACTTTTCAACACTTAAATGGTGCCCGAATTCGTTAATTAATCACAGAATGAATTTCCCATTCATAAAATTTTGTGTGTAGATGTATGAATATGGAAGACCGATGCCTTTATTTATATTTGTATATAAATGGCGAAAACGTACTTCCCTGAACGTCAATGAAACGATGTGGCTGTTTTGAAATAAATCATAAAAGAACAATGCATTGGATATATAAAATCAAATTCATTAGCCGTCGAGAACAACAGTCCATTATTTATAATTTACGGAAGACGTAATGTTTGTTTACATTTCTAGTTATCAATAAATGTAAAAGTACGGCTGTTCTACGTTGGCTGTTGCGATTGTCATTTTGCAGTGTCTTCTCCGAGGTCCGCCTTCGGTATACTCAAAACAAAATACTGAAGAAGTCGTACATCGGTAAATACAAATTATTAACTGGAAACAGTTGTTAAGGTGCATATTCCGAATCAGACGATATTTTGCAACGATCAGGGTTGGAATTGACTAAATTCGAAAAAGGATCAGGCAGGGGTGTTGATCTGTTGATTGCCGTTTGTCCAACAAATTATGTTCAGTCCGGGGTGTTGCGTGTCAATTGTCGTTGATCAGAGTTTGGTCAAACAAAACTTGAAATAATGTTATTTGAGTACATTGTTGTATTTACAATGCATAACAGTCATTTTTCAATTGCATGAGAATGTATATCATAGCGCTTGTTGCACAAAGAACTTGGCACAGATCATCGTTTTCATGTCTTCTTGTCGGTTTCTTGGACGAATTATTATCTCCATAAAGAGCAGGGTATTGCTGCTCAGGTCTTGTCAGCTTTTGCGTCTTGTCAGCATTCACAAACCTTTCATTCAGGTCTCTTCTTTAGAATTAAATTTCAAACTGTACTTTACCAAGATGGTGCTGTCATTGTTTAGTCTATGTTGAGTGTACAGCAGGGAACCCATAATATGTAATAGGTTTCTGGTATAAAATCAAAATTCTTTGAATATTTATCTCTAATGGTTTGATTGCCATTGATTGGCAGGGGTGATCAAATGAAGATGGCCACCAGTAAATAATTGCTGACCGTCAGAAAGGCATGTTAATTTTCTTGATGAGCATAACATGGTTTTTGTACCTTTCTTGGTTTTGATATCATCATTATAATTAGACCTGTAGTGAAAATTAGTAATTATGCACGACATAGACAGGCAATTATTCATATCATACATGGACAGTGTACATGAAATTTCAATAGATTAGATACTTATCATTGCCATCATAGACACTAATCCACCAGTCCCTTTAGGACTTTGATTGATATTATGTTTAATATTTCAAAAACAATTTGAGATAGAAGTCATTGAGTTAGAATTGCAAAAATGTTCAATATGTCAAGGACTCCATTTTATTCAATTCAGTTTATTAGCAACTTTATGCCCAGTTATGGGCTAATGGCTACAAAACTAATAATTTATTGAACATGGTCAAGGTGTCTGACCTCGTCCAAGATGGCTACCATCAGTTTAATATTGGACTGTTTGGGAAAACATATTCAAAGATCTTCTCTGAAACTACTAGGCCAATTGGAACCAAACTTGGTCACAAAAGTTCTTAATTGGCCACCTTTGAAAAATGTGTCTGATAAGTCAACATTAAATCAAAGATGGCCACCATCAGGGAACATAGTTTAACATTGGACACTATTGAGAGCATTCAAAGATCTTAACGTTCTTCTTTGAAACAACATTATGAACCTGTGCGATTTAATGTTCTATGTAATTGATAGTCCTACAGGAATAGGATGTGTGTGGCAAAGAGGCCAATGTAATTTCAAGTCATTCAGGAATAGGACATTTGTGTCTCGTGTACACATTTTCTTTTATTTTACCCCTCTTGAAAAAGTGGCAGGTATATAGTGATGGGAGTGTCGGTCCATCTATCCGTCACACATTTTTGGTCACAGTTTTCTCAGCATGTATATGTTTGAATGATCTCATAGTTTGTATGAAGCTTGCAATTGATTGTGTTGAGTTGTAACATGTAAGCTATTTTCAGGTCTGCCGTGTTACTACTTCCTGTTTGACAATCCGCTTTGAAAAGCGGCGACTATATAGTGATGGGGATGTCCGTCAGTCAGTTCTTCTGTCCATCTGTCCATCTGTCCATCCCTCACATATTTTTGGTCACAGTTTTTTCAGCATATATATGTTGGAATGATTTCATATTTATTAGGGCCCCACCATGAAATGGCTGTGCCCTATAGTAATCAGCCTGTCTGTCCATCTGTCTGTCTGTCTGTCTGTTTGTCTGTCTGTCCGTCGAAAGTTCTCAAAAGTGAACTGACTAAAGGAAGCTCCCTTTAGTTTTTGAGGAAAATGGAAAAATTATTTTTGTTAAAAAAACTTTGTTTTTATATGAAAAAGTGTACAATTTGAGAATTAGCTTTTTGTCATACAATAAATTAAGATTACCTTCAGGGATTTATATGATTTTGATACAAAAGGTTGGTCTTGACAAAAGGAAGTTCCCTTTTGTTTTTTGAGGAAAATCAAAAACCATTTTTTTTTGGATAAACTTAGGTTTTATATGAAAAAGTGCATATTTTGAGAATTAGCTGTATGTTGTACAATAAATTCAGATTGCCTTCATGGATTTATATTGTTTTGATACACAAGGTTGGTCTTGACCAAAGGAAGCTCCCTTGTGTTTTTGACAAAGATCTGATTTCCATGAAATTCCTCAAACAGGTTTTTGGGACACACACAGTTTTGTCAGCTTGTATTAGTAGGAATGATTTCATATTTGGTCTGAAGCTTGATTATGATGAGTTGTAACGTGTAAGCTATTTTCAGGTCTGCCGTGTTACTACTTCCTGTTGGCCAATATATTGAAGTTTTACTTTAACCTACTGTAGATGAGATTTTTTTGTCTGTTTTCTTGTCTCAAGCTTTATATTAAAAAGTTGTAACGTGTCAGCCATTTACAGGTCTTTTGTGCACATACTTCCTGTTAGCTGTAAGCCATTTTCAAGTCTTTAGTGCATGTATCTCTGTTTGCCGATTCATTGATGTTCAACTATAATTAACTATGAATGAGAAATTTTTCTCACAATTTTCTCAGCTTGTATAAGTAGGAATGTTTTCATATTTGGTCTAAAGTTTGATTATGATGAATTGTAATGTTTAATTTCAGGTCTGCCTTGTTACTACTTCCTGTTTGCCGATACATTGAAGTTTTACTTCAAACCACTTTGGATGAGAATTTTTCGTCACAGTGTTCTTGGCTTGTATAGTGGAGGGATTTCAAATTTGGTCTGGAGCTTTATATTAAAAAGTTGTAATGTGTAAGCCATTTACAAGTCTTTTGTGCACATACTTCCTGTTTGCCGATTCATAGATGTTTAACTATAATTAACTATGAAGGAGAAATTTTCCTCAGTTTTCTGGGTTTTTATAAGTAGGAATGATTTCATATTTGGTCTGAAGCTTGATTATGATGAGTTGTAATGTGTAAGCTATTTTCAGGATTGCCGTGGAACTTCCT
>MJUU01043656.1:0-12393 GCA_002080025.1 Modiolus philippinarum | reverse complement strand
GCTAATTTTTGCTGGAGTTATGCCCCTTTTTGACTTAGAATTTTGCGAAATTTAGTTTGTGGACACCAATTCTCCTACATCTTTGATCCGATTTCAACCAAACTTCACAGGATTGTTGACCATCATGTCTAGTTGTGCATATCGTCTCGCCGGATTGATAGGCTAATTTTTAATGGAGTTATGCCCCCTTTTGACTTAGAATTTTGCGAAATTTAGTTTGTGGACTCCCATTCTCCTACATCTTTGATCTGATTTCAACCAAACTTCACAGGATTGTCAACCATCATGCGTAGTTGTGCATATCGTCTCGCTGGATTTATCAGCTAATTTTTGTTGGAGTTATGCCCCTTTTTGACATAGAATTTTGCGAAAATAAGTATGTGGACGCCAATTCTCCTACATCTTTGATCCGATTTGAACCAAACTTCACAGGATTGTTGACCATCATGCATAGTTGTGCATATTGTCACGCCAGATTGATGGGCCTTTTTTTTAGGGGAGATTTATGCCCCTTTTTGACTTAGAATTTTGCTGAATTATAAAGTTTGTGAATCTAATTCTCCCACATCTTTCAAAGGATTTTAACTTAACTTCACAGGATTGTTGACCATCATGCTTTAGTTGTGCATTTTGTCTAGCTGGAATGAATGGCCACCTAGTGGCAACATAAACTTACTTGTGTTTTATCACTGAAAGAACATTACGTACGGGGGGTGGGACATTAGTTTTTGTATCAAAAACACACTTCTAGTTTTAACTTAGTTTTAACTGTTAAAGGGAAACAAAAAGCAGTGCTTCCTGTTCATCATTATGTTGCTCTTATTTGAATTTATAGTTGACCATTCTCTCTCTCCTTTATTAGTTGTCTGATGTACATTTACCGCATTTCTCCTTTTATTCCATTCTTCTATAAATAAACCAAGCATTACATTTTTTAAATATTTTTTGCCTTTTCTGATTCAGTCAAAAGATTGGTGTTCTGGGATTTTGAGTGACCTTTTGTGCATTACAGGACCAATATGTTTCTTAACGTCGTTAAGGCTACTCAGTTCAACTATGCAAACTCTGCAGAAGGGGAAACTTGCAACGACCTACTCACTGGCATAGCCAACCACGGAACTGTCAAGTGTGGTGTTTGCAGCTTGTTGTATCAGGGATTGTGAACATTGATTTATAACTCAAGAAATGTTCACTATGATTTCCGGTGGTCCATCCAGTTACATAACTTTATTTATGTCGCTGAAACCTTAAAATCAACAAAAAATCAACCAAACTCGTCATGTTAATGATTGTTTACATGCCGGCTCCAATCAGCTGTTTTTCACTCCAATACCGCGTGATAGATGTAAACCAGATTCTGATTGGCTAATATTGAGAATATTGTGACAGAAGGTTAAAATCGTGTAGATCACGCCAAAATCGTGAAAGTTGGCAGGTATGTCTTTTACCCACTTCGGATGAAAATTTTCGTTGCATTTTACTTGGAAGTTATGAGTGGGAATCATTTTAAAATTAGTCTGGGCAAATGTTTAAAGAAATTTATGACTCTTGGATAAGCAGGGGTATTCAGTTGTGGCCCAGCGGACCACAGTACTTCTAGTTTTTATGCCCGCCCACAAATGTGGAAGGGGCATATAGTGTTGCCCTTGTCTGTCCGTATGTCCATACGTCCGGTTAAGTTTTGCATTAAGGTACATTTCTCGGAAACTGTAGGGTATAGAACAATTATAGTAGCTAGGCCAGTAGGTAGATCCTTGATAGTACTACAGAAGTCACTAGGCAGTTTGACTCTTTGACCTACATTTCATGGTTGAGTGACTCTATTAAGTTTTAATTGTAAGTCCAGTCACTTCAGTGACTTTGGTTAAGTTTTGCGTTAAGGTCCATTTCTCATTTACTACACATTATAAGACAATGATGTTTCATCAAATTATTGTCTTGATGAGTACTACATAAATCATTGACAATTAGGTGGCTAAATTTGACATATATTTTATGCTTCACTGACTTTGGTTAAGTTTTGCGTTAAGGTCCATTTCTCAACAACTACTAATTATAAGACAATGATGTTTCATCAAATTAATTGTCTTAATGAGTACTACATAAATCATTGAGAATTAGGTGGCTTTGACCTACATTTTACGCTTCAGTGACTTTGGTTAAGTTTTGCGTTAAGGTCCATTTCTCAACAACTACACATTATAAGACAATGATGTTTCATCAAATTAATTGTTTTGATAAGTACAAATGTAGGTGGCTTTTACCTTTATTTTACGCTTCAGTGACTTTGGTTAACTTTTGCATTTAAGGCTGTTTCTCTATGACTGTGTATTGTAGCATCATGATATTTCACTGTAACATTCATCTATAGGAGAACTACCTGTTTCACGAAGCATTGGGTATTCATGACCTACATTTTATGCTTGAATGACTTTGTTAAATTTTTGGGTTTAGGTCCACTTCTAAGTAACTACACACAATATTCCATCACTGACAGGGGATTTATTTTATGCCCAATTGACTTGGGTTATCTTTTGCGATAAATTTATTGGCGGGGCATGTTTGTCTTACAGACACAATCTCCAATTAATTTGGTGAATGGATTCAAAATTTAACATGATCAGAAAGATACAGACTTGCTTGAGATCTTGCTTAAGTAAGAAGTAATGAATGTGATGGCTTACATTACTTTGTTGATTTTATGGTGTTTGGAAATAACATGTATTTTGCAAGTAGGTTTGGAAATTATTAGTTGTAGACTGGATCATGTCTACTTCATAATATTAAGGGTTAATTAGTGGTTGGTTTGATAGTGTAAGGCCACATCAAATTAATTGATAGATTCTCATCCCCACCCGCCCCATTTTTTCTAAGCTCAATTTTTTTATTTCACAATTATACAGAAAATTTCTTTAAATACCTATCAATTTTAGTGAAAATCAGTAAAAAAAAAATCCTCCCAAACACCCCTGGTTTTTTGTTACAGGTGGATGAAAATCTACAAATTAGCTTGACAGGGCCTAATTCATGCAAAAATCGATAAAGTAGGATCCTTCACGAGGATATAGCAGTTAATTACTATAATTGTTCCAAGTAAATACTTCCAGTCCTTGTATGCATAATGTGTAACTTTGAAGATTTTCGTCTACTTCTGCTGTTAATAGTCCATATTTGCCCATTACGATTTTTTAATTAACAAAGCCATATTTTGCTTCTGTTTGACTGCTTCCGCTACGTCTGTGTGGTCAACAAAAATAATCCTTGGACAAGAATTAAAGTCTTAGTACAAATGTACGTAGTACATACATACTTAGAGATACATAAATACAAGATTTATGATACATGTAGTAAAAGGCTTCTTATAGACGTATTATATAACATATAATTGTCTGTTCACAGTTACTTAGAATACCTGCATGTAAAGCCACTCAATTATGATTTTTTTACTGAAGTCCTATAGGTTTGTGTCTTCTCCAGATATCTGTTAATGACTTTAGGGCTGTAGTCAGAAAGTCATTAGCAGTCAACATGGTCAAGCCAGGAGTGGTATATAAAAATCCATTTCATAACATTATTTTATAAATAACTATTCTAAAGTTAGTATGAGTCAATTAGAATGTTGTTTTTGAAAAGCTATATTCTATTTCCAAATGTAATAAATTTTAGTAAAGATGATCTTTTTACATGGATCATGAATAATAAAGATATTGACTTTCTATTTATTTTATGTGAATACCTTGAAAATGGCATGAAAGGTAGAACAGCAAAGAAAAAACTTAATATACAACTCTAATATCAAATAGAGTTATTACCCTTGATTACTGACCCTTTCGCACACATAGATTATGTATACAATTTCTTCTATTATGCCTCTCTCATGTACATGTACATGTATGCTTTTTATTGGATGAATAAACTATTATGTATTCTTTAATATATTCTTTATTAATGAGAAACCTCGGTCGGTTATCTCCCCCTACCAAGATATTTATACCCCATGCAACGAAGTTGCAGAGGGTATATAGTTTTTGATTGGTCCGTCAGTCCGTCCGTCCGTCCGTCATCAAGTGGGTACACCATTTGTCCGGATAACTCCTCCTACAGTTTTTAAGATAGGAAGTTTTTATTTTGCAGGTTGATTGTGCACATATCAAAGATGTGCATGGTACTTTGATTTTGATTTTGGATAATATTTCAGAAAACTACCCGTTGTTGAACTTCGTCATTTTTATGCATTATATTGCATATAGGGTATACCATTTGTCCGGACAACATCTCCTACAGTTTTTAAGCTAGGAAGTTTTTATTTTGCAGGTCGATTGTGCACATATCAAAGATGTGCTTATTACTTGGATTTTGATTTTTTATAATTTTTCAGAAAACTACACATTGTTGAACTTTGTCATTTTTATGCATTATATTGCATATAGGGTACACCATTTGTCTGGATAACTCCTCCTTCAGTTTTTAAGCTAGGAAGTTTTTATTTCGCTGGTTAATTGTTCACATATCAAAGATGTGCATGCTGCTTGGATTTTGATTTTAGATAATTTTTCAGAAAACTACACATTGTATAACTTTGTCATTTTTATGCATTATATTGCATATAGGCTACATTATTTGTCCGGATAACTCCTCCTACAGTTTATTAGATTAGAAGTTATTATTTTGCAGGTTGATTGTTCACATATCAAAGATGTGCATGCTACTTGGATTTTGATTTTTGATATTTTTTTTCAGAAAACTACACATTGTTGAACTTTGTCATTTTTATGCATTATATTGCATATAGGGTACATTATTTGTTCGGATAAATCCTCCTACAGTTTTTAAGATATTTTACAGGATGAATGTGGAACTGTAAGAGATGTGCAAACTACTTGGATTTCAATGTTTGATAATATTTAGATAATGCAGGATTATCGGATATGTGGGGGCATGGGGTATGTGAGCTTGCTCACTAAGGTTCTTTAATTTTATATGATTTGAAGTGGAGATAATTTTGATTAGCATATTAGACTCTTTTATCTCCACTTTGACTATATATAACTAACTTGGTACAGGGAGATAACCGACCAAGGTTTTTCATTGCTAGTAGAAAAATATCAGCAATACTGCAAAAGTACTTTTGTTGGTGGGGATCCAGGTTTCTTAGATTTCATTGACAGCTAAACCGTGAAATTAAGTCCTCAATGAAATGCACTTTCCCCTAGAGTTTAAATGCATAAAATTCGAAACCATGAATTTAAGTACCAAGGAAATAGTGATTTTTATGAAAACCACGAACTTTGATGTCCATGAATAAAAGTAACTTCCAAAGTAAATTTTGAATACCCATGTAATAATTTTTTGTATAAGCCGCAGGGTTCTCCATAGATGCCCAGTTATAGCCGGTTGTTTTACAGTGCTGACTTTTCCAGTGTATGTTAAAATGCGGCATAGTCAACGCGCGAAAAGTACTGACATGTCTTTACTATTTAAATCAAGATTTCCACATTTTGTGTCATTTTTTAAGTGACAATTTCATTGTTTTCATACCAATAGCAACCCTTCTTAAAAAACTAAGATTTGCAACAAGTTTATTTAAAAATTGAGCTTTTTTAGTTCTTTTGCTGTTTGCTCTAGAAACACTATATCCTCCATTTTCCCAAACAATTTAATGTAGATGTACAATGGCCCCAGCAAACTTTTCATTTAGGTCCTAATGGTTACTTGTAATGTGTTAAATCAAATGTAATGTGTTTGATTCAACCTTCACTGAAGAGAATCATCAAAGTCATTTTGTCACCTTAAGCATCCACACAAATCATTTCCAATCTGATTTGCTGTTGAAATATGATTTATCAATGTGTTCTTCAGACAGCACATCTATAATGATTCCATCCATTAGAAGTGAACTAGAGTAAGAATTTCTAATTTTTGTCAGATTAGTATAATAAATATTTTGAATTTGCAACATTTTGCAGAGTTTTCAGTAATATTCAATATAAAGTCTTAAAAAGTGTAAAACTATTTATTTCTTAAGCATTTGTATACAATTTTTCTTGCATATTTTTATCACATTACAAGGGGACGTAACTCAACATTGTAATTTGCGTTATTGATCCATGTGAAAATTTGATCAAGCTAGGCTTGTTTTCAATCTTGATTTGTGATTTTAGGGCTATATTAATCTACAAATATCACAGTCTCTCTTATAAATGTGTTATATGTTCTCTATTCCTTAATTAGGTTTGCACATGTCACATATCAATTTGACCACGTACATAGGTAAACAAACCGGCGATGGACATTTGCGCAAAAAGGTAGGACATTTGCGCAAAAAANTGGTCCTATAATATATAAAGCACTAATTTTAAAACATATAACTAGCACTATTTACAGTTTAAAAATCTATTTTCCAGACTACTAAGCTTTGAACTTGTGACCCATGGTTGTAATTATCTATTAATGAAGTTGAGTCATGATATTTCATCATTGCTGTATTTGAGACAGGTTTCCATGCAAAAGACTGAACTTTTTCCTTTTCAATTCTAGGAATAACAGGCTGATCATTAATGTATCTTATTTTGTGTAGCTGATAGGCTGTTGTTCAAATAGGTAAACTGGTTTTAAAATGACAGAAAAGGTAACTAAAAATTGTTTGCGCAAACGTCCAATTTTCGTTTGCGCAACTGTCCACTTCACATTTGCGCAAATGTCCTTCGCCCAAACAAACTGTTGACAACCTGAAATAATTAAGGTCAATTAAGGCATTGTTCCTGGAGGCTATGATCTTACACCATATACACTATGTTAATTATCTGTATATTTATCTAAATTACCTGTAATTATACCATATGAACACGTGCATATGAACAGATGAATAAGGATCTGTAAAATATCCGATTTTGCCGACCGGCTTTCAAATGTGATAGCTGGTCGGCTTTAAAATATAGCTGGTCGGGGAAGCCGGCTATAACCACCTATGGAGAACCCTGAGCCGTCAAATATATATCAGAAATAGTTTTCACTTGAGTTTACTTTATATTTCATAGTTCCTTAAAAAATTTGAAAAGCAAAATTGGAAGTAGATATAGTCATGATAGTATCGTACATATTATATGCAGATTAAGTGACATAATGACAAAGAAAATATGATTCATTTGCAAAATTTTTTAACCCTTTTTGAAAACATAAAACTCAAGGATATCAAATGCTTCTGAAAGCTTTTCCATGTCAGTAGACCATCATATTGACATAAAAACAGGAACTCCTTTGGCAACAGTTATTTTTTATGTCACTTCCTTTAGTGACAATTATATCAGAAATCTTTTATTTTCACTGTTGACAATACATTAGTCATTATACAATGAAATTTTGGTAAATTACAACAAAATAAAACATTGGTCAGTTGAAGTTAGTGATCATTATGTCTCCCCCCTATTACCATTTGTTTTGAAAAACTGTGCTAATATTACAACACAAGCAAAATAAAATTTTGAAAATCAACGTTAAATTTGTTGACATGCAAGACGGTAATCTTTTGATGGAAACATTATTCTCTAGAGTTTTCCTTCACTTTCCATCGGCTACTTATATAATTCCTTGAAATACACTACAGTCTAACTTCGATGGCTCAGGTTCAACCCCAGCAAAATGTGACCATGGTTGACCACAGATAGCATTGCAGAATTAACCATCAATATTGTTTTGGAAACCATGGTTGTTGATAGTGAGACCATAGTAGATATTATAAGCATCGATGGTTAACCATGGTATGCCATAGTCGGAAGCATGGATATAACCATGGTTCAAAGGATGGATAACCATGGTTGAACATGCTTTAACCCTTGTCAACCATGCTTGTTCCTGCTTTATCCATGGTTCTTCATGGTCAACCATGGTTGTCCTTGCTAACATTTTGCAGGGGATACACAGACAAGAGACTGGGGAAAACAGTCTGAGATGCCAGTAGAGGGATGTTCAAGTAATCCAGGCCAAACTATGTTTAAACTTGAACAAAGGGACTACAGAAAGCCTTCCAGACATCCATGGTGTTTGAGTTATTACAGTTTGACCCATCAAAGCTCAACTGCATCTGAAAATATACCGTATAAGTGCTTATTTTCGTGGGTATTTAATTTTCGTTTTTTTTGCGGGTATTCTGATGTCGCGAAAATTGAATACCGCACAATATAATTTATATGAGACTTTATACAGTAAATGATAGGGAATCCCGAATATTTCATTCCACAAAAATAAAATCAAACAATTTTGGACGAAATCGCGAAATTTGCGACCCGCGAAAAAAAACCACTTATACAGTAATTGGACTTTGATGATAAAAGTTTGAACATCATCTGTTTCGTGTGTTTTAAAGTGACCTATGACCAAGAAAATACGATCAATGTACAAACATATTTTAAAGAATAAAACTCAATTCTATCAAAATTGCTTCTGATGATCAAGGGTTACATACTCTTTTCAACAGAAAAGGAAGGTTCACCTTAGAACTTCATGCTGTTAACAAAAAAAAAAAAAAAATAAAGCCTTATAACAATTGCAAATGAATACTTTCTATATTGCATTGAATTCAATTGTAAATGCCGATCATGTGTTGCATATTTAAATAAAAACAAAAACAAAAGCACAAAACAAAAACAAAAAAACAATGCTTAGAGTACTTTGGTGCAGTGAAGCGAAATACATTCAATATTTGATAATGTGTCGCACCTTCAAAACAAAGAAAAAAAAAAACAATGCTTAGAATACTTTGGTGCAGTGACAGTATTTGATAATATAGTTTTCACATATAACATTGATTTAGAGGTCAACTAAGTGTAACAGAGCTTTCTTTTGATCCCAGCCTTTATAAAGTGTACCGGGGTATGCTGTAATTTGCAAAAATCTATAATTTTGAGAATTATGTATACAAATGGCACAAAATCATCTTTTATGTATGGCATATAAATATTTATGTGAAAAATAAGCTAACTAATACTACTAGTGAATTAGACATTGGAGCATAAAATCACTTCCTGCTAAAAATATTTACTGCCAAAATGAGGAGCTCCACTAAAATAAAAATGTTAAAGCAAATATTGCATGTATTTAATGCAGGTTTAATTACCGGTAATGTTTTATATCCCGCCTACGACAGTAGTGGGAGGGGCAAATACATGTAGTGTTTTGGTCTATTTGACCAAACGTTTGTCTTTCCATCCAAAGTTAGGTTTACCCAGAGTTTGTAAGTGTGAAGGATGTATGCTATTACCACTAAGAGTGCATTTCTTTCTGCCAGTAATTTTGTCAACGATGAGCATTGTTTAGTAAACGTTAAACTGTCAGAATGAAACGCATTGTTTAATAACATTCTATGACCTGTTGTTAAGATCTAAAAATAGTTGTATTTTGTATGGGAGGTAGTTACCTTGTTCGTTTGAAAATATTAAATTAAACGACAGAAGCAGAAAGAAATGTGTCGTTTACAATCTACAATCAAAACATTCAACGACTACGCAACCATTTTGCTTTTACACCGTTTACCTCAACGATGCCAACGTTGACAATTAAATGGCAGAAAGAAATGGATTGAACGACTACGCGCATAGTTGTTTACATCGTTTAGGGCAGAAAGAAATGCACTCTAAATTTTATAAAATAAACATTTCCTGTATGGTTGTTTACGTATATGTCTTTTGTCTTTTATTTTAATGTGCAGTTCCAAGCAGTGGTACATTCAGTAACATTTGGCTGTGTTTTTATACCCCGCCACACTAAGTGGCGAGGTATTATGTGATACCCTCAGTGGTGTGTCCGTCCGTCCGTCCGTCCGTCCGTCCATCTGCCCCCGAAGGTTTAATTCCGACTGATAACTTGTGAACGAAATAACACAAGGTCTTCAGACTTGGTATGCAAGTTGTTTACCACAAAACTCAGGTCAAGTTCGATTTTGGGTTCAGAGGTCCAAGGGGTTCTGAAGTTATGCCCCTTGAAACTTTGAAATTTTGCTAATTTTGGGGTTTCCAACTGATAACTTGTGAACGAAATAACACAAGGTCTACAAACTTAGTATGTAAGTTGTTTACTACAAAACTCCAGTAAGTTCGATTTAGGGTTCAGAGGTATAATGGGTTATGTAGTTATGCCCCTTGAAACTTTGAAATTTTGCTAATTTTGGGGTTGCCTTCTGATAACTTGTGAACAAAATAACACAAGGTCTTCAAATTTGGAATGTAAGTTGTTTACTACAAAACTCAGGTCAAGTATGATTTTGGGTTCAGAGGTCCAAGGGGTTCTGGATTTATGCCCCTTGAAACTTTGAAATTTTTCGAATTTTAGGGTTTCCGACTGATAACTTATGAACGAAATAACACAAAGTCTTCAAACTTGGTATGTAAGTTGTCTACCACAAAATTCAGGTCAAGTTCGATTTTGGGTGTTAGTCCTAGGGGTTCTGGAGTTATGCCCCTTGAAACTTTGAAATTTTGCAAATTTTAGGGTTTTGTACTCATAACTTGTGAATGAAATAACATACTACCTTCAAATTGGTATATTAATTGTTTACCACAAAACACAGGCTAAGTGTAATTTTGGGTTCAGCGGTACACATAATCCTGGAGTTATGCCCCTTTTAACTTAGAAATTTTGTGAAACATGGCGGGGTATCATGTAATGCACCATTACTATTTCTCAGCTATTGTAGGTGTTATGCTTTTTTAGCTAACCTGGCCTAAAAGGCCATGTGAGCTATTGCCATCACTTGGCTTCTGTCGGCATTCGTCCGTCCGTCTGTTGTAAACTTTTTCAAAAATCTTCTCCTGAAACCACTAGGCCAATTTTAACCAAACTTTGCCTGAATCATCACCAGGGTATCTAGATTCAAAATTGTTTTCGATTTGTCCGAGGACCAAACAACATGGCTGCCATTACTAAAAATAGCACATAGGGGTAAATTGCTGTTTTTGGCAAATAACTCAAAAACCATTACAGATATCAAAAATCTGACTTGAGTAAAAGTGATCAGCATGACAAGATCTACCTGCCCTGCAATTTTGAGGAAAATCCGAAAACCCGTCTTAGAGTTATTGCCCCTTTTCCGTGAAAATTTCAAAATTTTGATATTCTTTATTTTTTATTGCAAAAACTATAACAAATAGAGGTCAACTTTAAATTGCAAAAATGTTCAGCATATCCAGATCTACCCACCTTGAAATTTTGAAGAAAATCTGACTACCCATATAGGAGTTTTTGCCCTTTATTGGTCAAATTTAAGAAATTTGATACTTTTTGTCATTAATTTAAAAAATCTTCTCCTCAGAAGCCACTAGGCCAATTGTTACCAAACTTGATCTGAATCATCACCAGGGTAAACAGTTTCAAAATTGTGTTTAATTAGTTCAAAAACCAAGCAACATGGCTGCTGTTACTAAAAATAGAACAAAGGGGTGAATTGCATTTTTTGCAAATAACTTGAAAACTGTTAGATATCAAAAATCTGATTGGTAGTGAAAATAATCAGCATGTTAAGATCTACCCGCCCTGCAATTTTAAAGAAAATCCAAAAACTAGTGTTGGAGTTATTGCCCTTTTCTGTAAAATTTTCTAAATTTTAATATATTTTTTTTTATTTTAAAAAGTGTAACAGATAGAGGTCAAGTGTAAATTGCAAAAAGGTTCAGCATATCAAGATCTACCCACCCTGAAATTTTGAAGAAAATCCAAAAATCTATGTAGGTGTTGTTGCCCTTTTTCGTGGAATTTTCAAATTTTCATATTTTGTCGTCTTTTATATCCATAACTAGAGAAGATGAAGGTTAAGTGTAAATTGATTAAAATGTTTGCCATGCTATGGCAACTTGTAAACTGGTGTATAAAATTGTTCGTTGACTGCCATTTTCAAAATGGCCGCCAAAAAAAGGCGGGAAAATTCAACATTGTCCGATTTCAATGAAATTTGGTTTCCAAGTGGATATTGATGACAGATACTGAAAATTGTTTGTTTACCGCCTTTTTCAAAATGGCTGCCAAAAAAGGCAGGAAAATTCACCATTGTCCAATTTCAATGGAATTTGGTTTCCAAATAGGTTTTGATGTTGCAAATTCAAACCAATGTAAAAAGTTGTTCGTTGACCGAAATTTTCAAAATGGCTTCCACAAAAGGCGGGAAAATTCAACATTGTCCGATTTCAATGAAATTTGGTTTCCAAGTGGATATTGATGTTGTGAATTCAAAACTGATGTTAAGAATTGTTCGCTAACCGCCATTTTAAAATGGCTGCCAAAAAAGTCAGGAAAATTCATTGTCTGATTTCGATGAAATTTGGTGTCCAAGTGGATATTGATGTTGCAACTTCAAAAGTTGTGTTGAAAATTGTTTGTTGACTGCCATTTTCAAAATGGCCGCCAAAA